>CM067102.1:4331383-4409117 GCA_034008185.1 Gorsachius magnificus | reverse complement strand
GCAGTGTCCTAGAGTCTTACCAAAGGAGTGAGGGAAGTGACTGTCTTGCATTGCTCATTGCTTGTTAGACCATCTGGACACTGCTGGGTCAATTTTTTGGCCCCCACTGGGGAAGAGGATGGGGGGAGTGAGCGCCTGTGGGGTTGCTGAGCCATTGGCAAGGAAGCCAAGGAATATTTTCATAACTGGCAGCGAATTCAGTGGAGGAGAGTCATTGAGATGCTCAGGGGCTGGAGCGCCTCCTTGGGAGGAGAAAATAAAGGAAAGGACTTTGTTCAACCTGCAGGAGGGAAGGCCTTGGGACCCTCCTGGTGACCTTCCAGTCCCTAGGGGGAGGTTTTCTGGAAGATGAAACCAGTCTTGTCACCACAGTCCTTGGCAGGAAAATAATAGACAATAGTCAGTGGTTGGAATAAGGAAGTTTCTGACCAGAGGTGAGGAAATGACATCTCTGCAGAGCATGGGGTGCTTTCGGCCTGTAGTGCTGTGTAAGACACCAGGACACCCCACCAAAGCTGCATGGGGCTGGCAGGGACAGCACAGGACCTACAGGAGAGCCATGTCCCCTCACAGCGGGTGCATGACAAACACCCATGGCGGCATCATCTCAGATTAATTGGGTTTCTCTTGCATGATCTCCATGACACCCCCTTGTGCCCTGTCCTCCTTAAGTTCCGCCTACTTGAGGCAGCCCACACCGGGTCATGGAACCTACCCAGCCCTATTCACATCTCATGTGGGTTTCACAGACATCCCTGCTCTGGAGCTTGCCTGGGTCTGGACAAGGAGAGAGGTTGAGCAGAGCTGGCCATTCCCCCAGTGCAGGCACTAGGCCCAGCAGCAGGAGGGAAATGGCCGTGAAAACCAAACCCATGGAGAGTGGCCAGAGCTGAAATTGGCAGAATAGGGAGGCCACCAGTAACAGCTCACACCAGTCCCATGGAGAACCCAAGCACAGCAGCACGGCTTGGGGTGGGGGCGGGGGGGGGGGGGGGGGCAATTTCTTCAGCCTGTTCCTGACCTCAGGTTTAGAAGAAGAGCCCAACCTCCAGACAGCAGCATGGAGGAAACACCCTTTATTACAGAGCTGTGACAGGAGATGCCAGCTGTGCCACCAGGCCAGACACATGTTGCAAAGACCTCTGGGTCAGAAAGACCATGGTTCATGCTTCTGAAGAAGAGGAGTAGATGCAGACATTCCTGGGGAAACAGAATTATCACAGACAGAGTGACCAAAGCACAGGAGGTTCCCCAGATACATTGGAAATTACTTGTGAAGAGACATAGGCAGTTTATTGCAGCTGAAAAACACTGATCGAATCAGCTTCTTGAGTGCGCCTTTGAGCTCCTGGTTCCTCATGCTGTAAATGAGAGGGTTCACTGTTGGAGGCACCACCGAGTACAGAACAGACACCACCAGGTCCAGAAATGGGAAAGAGATGGAGGGGGGCTTCAGGTAGGCAAACATGCCAGTGCTTAAATAGGCAGAGACCACAACCAGGTGAGGGAGGCACGTGGAAAAGGCTTTGTGCCTTCCCTGTTGAGAGGGGATCCTCAGTACAGCCCTGAAGATCTGCACATAGGACAGCACAATGAAAACAAAACACACAAAAGCTAAAGAAAGACTAATGACAATAAGCCCAACCTCCCTGAGGTAGGCATTTGAGCAGGAGAGCTTGAGGATCTGGGGGATTTCACAGAAGAATTGATCTAGAGCATTTACCTTGCAGAGAGGTAGTGAAAATGTACTGGCCGTGTGCAGGAGAGAGTTGAGGAACCCACCGCCCCAGGCAGCTGCTGCCATGTGGACACAAGCTCTGCTGCCCAGGAGGGTCCCATAGTGCAGGGGTTTGCAGATGGCAACGTAGCGGTCATAGGCCATGACAGTGAGAAGGTAATACTCAGCTGTGATCAAGAAGGCAAAGAAAAAAACCTGTGCAGCACATTCCATATAGGAGATGCTACTGGTATGCCAGAGGGAATTGGCCATAGATTTGGGGACAGTGGTGGAGACTGAACCGAGGTCGAGGAGGGAGAGGTTTAATAGGAAGAAGTACATGGGGGTGTGGAGGCGGTGGTCACAGGCTATCGCGGTGATGATGAGGCCATTTCCCAGGACGGCAGCCAGGTAGATGCCCAGGAAGAGCCAGAAGTGCAAGAGCTGAAGCTCCCGTGTGTCCACGAAGGCCAGGAGGAGGAACTGGGTGCTGGAGCTGATGTTGGATGGTTGCTGCCTCTGGGCATGGGGTCCTGTCCTTAGAGGAAGAGACAATGAACAGTTAGGGGAGACTTTTCTGAGGAAAATCAAAGCCTTTTTCCTAGACCTTCACCATGCTACACTCTCCCCACCCCCCCACCCCCCACCCCAATTCCTTTTCCAGGAGTCCTTCCTTCAGCTCTGTGGCTGGAGCCCTGGTCAGTGCTGGCTGAGCGTGCTGTGAGGAGCAGGGCCTCTGCCTGCTGGCTGCTGAGGAGTCAGCCCTACTCTGCAGCAGTGAGCTCATGGGAACAGTGGGGGCAGGGGTCCATCCTGGTGTTTAGTTTGTTTGATGAAAGCGCTCCTAAGACATAAAGGCCTGTCAGCATCTGCATTCTCTGTGCTAAGGAACGGAGATAGCAGAAGGCAGTCGGAGAGGTTTCAGGTTTTAAAGCTCCCCCCATCTCACCTGCAAAATTTTCGTGGATGTCAGAAACATTCAGCATTTCTGTGGCACTCAGGGAAAAGAGAGTGAGTACTGCAAGATAAATTGTTGCCTGTGGCTTAGTGTGCATTGATGGCAGATGGTCTGACCCTCTGAATTGTTCTGAGCTGCTTGTTCTTCATGACAAAGAAGGTGATTACACTGCTGTGTTAACATAAGAAACAACCAGACACAGATGAGAACAGAGGTATCCGGTGCAGAGCGCTAAATGTCTCGCCCTTTCTGAAGGTCTAAGCACCCCACTTCTAGCCAAGGACACACATGGCTCAATTCACCAATCCAAGAGCATTTCCACCATCGTAGCATCTCTGTGCTTCTCTGTGGGGTTTCAGAAAGGTTTCTAGGGGATAGATGCACAACCTGAAGGGTGACTCACAGCTTGGATGAAAACCTCAAGGAGATGGACAAGCGTTCTAATGATACATATTATTGAGGAAAAAACGCCTTATTGTCCTGCCCCACAGGCTGCATTGCCCACAGCCCTACACGTTAGAAATCTGGGATGCTCACTCCATGAACACACCTGCATGGGAAGAAAAAGAAGATCAGTGTGTGGCTCTTCAGCTGAAACTCTACCTCCCCAGAGAACCCACCAGCAGGAATGAAATAACAATAACAATAACACAGACCAGTGGAGACACAAGCAAATGTCCAGTGATGGTCTGGCTCAGAGAGGCCAGGGCAGAGGCAGGCGGAACCGCAGGCAGCGTTACCCTGCCCCAGCTCTGCACGCCACCTCCCAGGCACCACCATTGCCGGGCAGCTGCTCTCAGCCCCTGGGCTCTGCAGAGGGAAATGGCCACGGGGCTGGAGAGCTGCCCCACAGCTCTGCTGGAGCTCTGGCTGCAGAGGAGCTGGTTCCTGCCTTGGATCCCCCAGCCCTGAGGGCAGAGGCTTTGCTGGGTGGGAGAGGAGGCCAGGGGGCTTACTCAGAGGAAGGGATCACACGGAGCTTTCTGAGTTCTCCCTCCCACAGCATTTCTGGGTTTAGATTCCTCCCATTCCCTGTTCATAGCCCTGCTGTCTGGAGATTCTCACCCTGGGAGGCGTTTCCCTGTCCCAGGTCTTTTCCCTGACAGTGCTCACAGATCCCATCCCAACCTCTGTGCACTCCCCCTGGCCCTACAGAACCCTGCCTGTTTGGAGGGCATGGGCTGGGCGCATGTTCCTCTTGGCAAGTGGAAAAATTCAGAGTTTAAGAACCCTGACAGGTCCAGCAGTGGTGATGCTGGTGGTGGCCATAGGGAGAGGAGAGGCTGAATGAACTTTACCAGGCTCCTGGAAGTTCTAGTGATATCTCAGAGGTACAGTTCAGAAGCCTCAGTGACTTTTAACATTTGAGAGCTCTTTTTCCATGTATCCTTTTCTCACCCCCTCCAGCCCCCCCTTAAAATAGGAAACTTGGAAGACAGACTCAGGAAGATTCCTTATCCATATGGTAATCCCTGCCTTGAATTTCTCCTTCAGACATCCCCTGGAAAAATTCTGGGGTTCATGTAGAGCTATGAGCAGTCCTGACCCATGCAGCACCCTCTCAACAACAGAAGGATCCTGCCTTGCTGCAGGTCACTCCTTCCACCCACAGCTTTTCCCCACAGCATTGTACTCAACTTCCCAGACAGGCTGAGTGCTGACCATATGCAGGTGCCAGAGTCTCTGCCCCAGCACACAATCCCTGGGACCCTGTTCGGAAAGACAGCCCTGGGCACCGACCCATACACATCCACCTTTAAACCTCTGCAGCCATTAGGAGAAGGCAGCCGTCATGCCCTGTCCCTCTGATGGTGCAGTGGAATGTCCCTGCTCTGCAGCACGTCCTCCTCCTCTACACTTGGATAACGGTGAGAGCTGTACTCACAGATACCATCAGCTGTGGGAAGTGCCACCTTCAGGAGCTCCCTCCAGGATCTGAAGCTGCATTTTCCTGCAGCCAGACAATTACCCCTCGGTGCCTGCAGAGAGTGCCCTCAGCCCTGCTGCGCTTTGCAGAGGAGCTGCTCCTGGGCAGAGCTGTCACTCGGCAGCACTGCCCACTTGCCATGAGCTCCCTCCCTCCCAGGAGCCCAGTCCAGCTCAGCAGCAGAGGACCAGCCCAAGGCACCACTTGCTCTGCCCCCTCGGGGCTCCCTCCAGGTGTCCCTGGGGCTCCAGTGGAACTTGCTGTGACACAGCCTGAAGTCATCCCTGTTCCCTCCCTCAGCTTAAAGACACTTCTGTCCTGAAGTGTCATTGCTCCTGTAAGAATAATAGATGGCCATGAGAATCACTTTTTCTCTCCCATCATTAGACAGGAAAACCATGATGGTGACAAGACAAGACCTAATTTCTCCAAGCTGGGAGGATGTGTTCAGTTCAATGAATTTAGGCATTCCATCCTGGGTCTTTAGACCAGGGCCTAGAAAGACATGCAGCTCTCTTGTGTCCATGCCATGTCTCTGCTCTGAAACAAAGCCTTTGTACACACGGGGTCATGGATGCTCGGTACCAGGTTCCTTATGGCAAGTCAGAGCTGGCCTGGTGCCACAGCTGCAGGGCTTAAGCCCAAAGGTGCAGCAATGCCCTCAGCCAGGGGCACAGGCGGGAAGAGCTGGAGCTGTTCCTGAGGAGACAGAGCTGTGACATGGTTGCAGAGCTCAGTACCACTGGTCTTCAAGGACAGCAGCCTCCCAGCTCAGCAAGTGTCCAGATCGAAACTTGGTCTGACCTTGAAAGGCAACTGAAGGGCGCCACAATGAGTGTGTGCTACTGCAGGAGCAGCGAAGGGAGAAACACAGATCCTGTGTGGCCACTGCTGAATTCAGTAAGAGCTGGTGTAGATAGATCTGAGCTTCTCTGTGTCCTCTTTGCCTCAGTCTCTCCCATAAAGGTCTCCCAGGCCTCTGTGACTCAGCAGGACTCTGGAGGAGATCAGCCAGCGGTGGATGGGGATCAAGTCAGGGGTCACTTGAGCAAACGCAATCCTTACCAGCCTCTGGGAGAGGAGGGGCAGCACCCCAGGGAGCTGAGTGAGCAGGCCAATGTCACAGTGAAGCCACTCGCCATCACCTCTGAAAGGTCACAGAGACTGTGGGGACTCCATGATGACTGGCAGCAGTCACACATTGTATGCATCTTTCCAAAATGCCCAAAGGCTGTGCAGAAGAGCAAAAGGCTGTGCCCCAGAGCATGTCCACTCGGATCCCATTTCTGGGTTTCTGTAAGAGAACTGGGTACGTTGTTCCTGGCCATCTTCTTTCCTTTCTGTAATGAAAGGAATAGAATGCTGGATGTGGGGAGAGCAGTGATGGTCTTCTACCTGGAAGTGATAAAGGCTTACAGCATCATCCCTCCATGAATTTCTTTGTGTCCAAGTTAGGACAGTATGGCCTGTATGGGTGGATAAGTAGTTGAGTAATAAACCAGCTGGATAGCTGGGCTTGGAGGAGTGTGGTACACGCGTGGTGCTCTGTCTGGAGGCATCTAGCTAGTAGGGTCTGTGAAATGTGTCCATCTGATTCGTGTCGATATAGAACAATGCTAGGGCCGCATGATGAAATACGATCTTCTGTCTTACACACCCTTGTATAACCGCAAGCCTAAGAAAAGAAACAGGAACTGGGTGTATGTAGCTCCTGTGTCTTGCGGGGGTCACCTGACAGGCATCCCAGCATACCAGCTTAAACCAGTCTTATTGCTAACCGGAGCAAGAGAATATTGCTAACTGAAGTGAGAGAATATTGCTAACCGAAGCAAGAAATTGTCACTAACCAAAGCAAGAAATTGTCGCTAACCGAAGCAAGAGGAGTTTGAGAGACACCTATTCCTGGAAGATATATAAACCAGAAAAAGGAACTGTATGGTGTGCGTCTTGGTGGAGCGGAGTCTCCCGGCGCACCCAGCGCTGTTTGCTTGCCTCTATTCGCTTAATAAATTGTAAACTTTGATTGCAACCCTATTTGGGACTCAGTCATTTATCACAGGTCTGCAGGGGTCTGCCCTGAAACCCACCTTGTTTAACATCTTTTTAATGACCTGGCCAAAATGAGAGAGTACTTTTCCATAAAGTTTGCAGAAGACATCCTATTCAGGAGAGCAGGTCAGGTCTGAAGGGCTGAGTTGCCATCTGAAAGGATTTAGGCTGGCGAGATGGGCTAATAAGGACCTCATGATATCCAGTGAAGATTTAACCCAAAATCCTACTCCTAAAGTGGATGTAGGCTCTGAAATGGCATAGGACAGGGACTGCCTAGACAGGTGCCAGTTCCACAGGAAAGGGTCTGCTGGTCTTTGGGTTACCTAAGGCAAAACATAAGCCATCAGCAAAGGGGGACAAGAACCTCCTGGGCTGTCTGAGCAGGAGCACAGCAAGGGGAAGGAATTATCTCCATCTGCTCAGCCCTTGTTACACCGCATCCAGAATCCTCGCCCAGGTTTTGGTGCCCCACAATGCCAGAGAGACATTGACAAGCTGGAGGGCAACAAAAATTCAGTGGAGGGCAACAGAGAGATGGTCAGGGCTGGAGCGCTTGCTTTGTTAGGTGCCGCTGAGGGAGCTGGGCTTATTCACCCTGCAGAACGGAGGGATTTTCTGGGAAGGATGTAACAGACTCCTACTGCCTACGGTGAGGTTTCCAAGAAGACACAGTGGTGCAAGGCAGGAGCACAGGAGGCAATGGGCTGAAACATGAGAGGGTCAGGCTCATTATAGGGAGAAACTTTTGGTACATGATGAGCGTCAGACTTGGGAAGTTTTTTCCCTAAGAGTTTGTGCTGCCTCTGTCTCTTGAAGTATCTCAGACCCATCTGCATCAAACCATGAGGTCCCTTCCAGCCCAAATGACACTCCCATTCCTCACCCTTTGTGTCCTCAACATCAGGGAAAGCACTCAGGTTCCCTCTGACTGTGGCAATAATTCACATCACGTACAGGGCTGAATCACAGGCACCCCAAACAGCC
Source organism: Gorsachius magnificus (assembly GCA_034008185.1). Lineage (NCBI taxonomy): Eukaryota > Metazoa > Chordata > Aves > Pelecaniformes > Ardeidae > Gorsachius > Gorsachius magnificus. The sequence goes on along the minus strand of CM067102.1, from coordinate 4,401,479 downwards.
CCATGACATCCATGGCCTCATCTTTAATTTACTGATTATCCTTTCCCCCTCTCAAGTTCCTCACTGTTATCCTCCTCACACCTTCTCGGAAGCCCAGACCACCCTGGCTGGCTGGGATGCAGCTCATGGTCTTCACAGCTGCCCATATGGTTCCAGGTTTTGGATTTGTGACCAAAACTGTTTAAGCTATTCCTGAACATGAAGCAACATGAAGCCCATAGCAGCCCATGTGGTTCCGTGTTTTGGATTTGTGAGCAAAACAATGTGGATAACACCACCATGTTTTAGCTATTGCTGAGCAGGCCTTGCGCAGTGCCAAGGGTTTTTACTGTTCCTCATGCTTCCCTGCCAGTGAGTAGGCTGGGGGTGGGCAAGAAGTACGGAGGGGACACAGCCAGGACAGCTGATCCCAGCTGAACAAAGAGATAGCCCATAAGGTATGATGTCATGCTCAGCAATAAAAGCTGGAGGAAGAAGGAGGAAGAGAGGGACAGGAGGGGTGCATGGCCTTATCCTTCCCAAGGAACCATTACCCGTGATGGAGCCCTGCTTTCCTGGGAATGACTGAACTGCCAGCCAATGGGAAGCTGTGAAGGAATTCCTTGTTTTCCTTTCCTTGTGGGCACAGCTTTTGCTTTACCCATTCAAGTCTCCTCTTCTTGAGTTATAATTTCTTCTCACTTTGCTTTTCTGATTCTCTCTCCACTTTTCAGGAGAGGGGTGTGAGCAAGTGGTGGGGCTGGGTGGGGACTTAGCAGCCACATTATGGACTTATTTATCTTTTCACTAAAACCAGGAATAGTACCATGCTCTAAAATTTCTTCCCCTTCTTGAAGATGACAAAAGTAATTTCTTTAATTTTGTCACTGTCATTCAGTCTTACCTGACAATACAGGTCTAACTTAAGAGCATTTAGGTTCTGGCATGTATTTTTTGCAACAGTGCTTTTCCTCTCACTGCTAACTCTGTTGTCGTTTCATGGTAACGCCTCTCAGACAATATTGCCCCTACCTAATTCATTTCTGCTCTCTATCTTTCATCCTTATTTCAAGTGTGTGGATGTGTTTGGGGAGGTTATTTTTTACCAAAAAATGTGAAGGGACAGTTCCACAACTGGAGTAAAGCACAAAGCAGGACAAATTTTTGTGTGATGGACACTGATAAAACATTATTTTATTCATTCTGGATCTCTGAATACCTAAGCCTTCAGCAGAGTGACTGGATGCTCTGAAGTCCCTCCATCTGCCCCATATGTCAGCACTGAAGGTGAAATTACTCCAGAGGTGGTGTTTTCATTGTCCCCACAGCCTAAACCACCACTTGGTTCAGGAGCTATTCCAGGACACCTCAAGGGGCATCATACTCCTCAGGACTAAAAAGTAGAATCTCAGGGGTCATGGCACACCAATACTTGTGTTCAGGGATCTGGTCAAAACACCCATCTCCATCTCTGTAACCCTTGAGTTGATCCCCATCCACTGCTCGTGTTCCTCCCAGAAGAGAACACAGGGGGCACCCTTTCGACACAGGGGGCATTGCCCATACTCATCCTCCCTGCCAGTCTCTCCAGCAGAGGCTGTTTTCCTCCACTGCAGAACCCCATGTGACCAAGCTGTCCCACCACATCTCATCTAATCCAAAACCTTCACAGTCCTGTGACAAGCCATGGGACTCCAGATCCTCCTGCCTTCCATCCACCTCCTCTGTGAGCATTTGGGCCGAGCAGCTCAGCTGTGGCACCAGGGTAGAGCACAGACTTCTCACAGGGAAACCTGAGCACTGACCCTGAACAGAAGACCATGGTACAGCGAGATGTGCTGCACTGCGTGTACAGCCTGGCCTTCACGCCTGTGCTGCGCTGCACAGGTCCCTTGGCCACAGGACAACCTCAGCAGCTCATTGTCACAAGGGGCCTGCAGGCAGCTCCCACTCAGTACCAGCCCTTACGCCTCCTGCCTGGCCTTGCCTGTACCTGGCAGGGCAGCAAGGAGGTCTCATGGAAACATTGTTTTTGATTGGCTGTAGAGATGGTGAAAAGAGTTGTTTTCCTGTAAGAAAATCTAAGAGTAGCTTGAATGACCAAACGAGGATACTGTCTTCTATGGGTGGGGTCTGCATGGTATGCTGTGTGGGGTCAGAGGGCTGTTCAGTGCTACACCACTTGGGGTTCCCACCATCGAAAGGGACCTGAGATTGTCTGCGTGATTGTGTCCTTATAGTGGTAGCGCTAATAAGCAGCATTTTAAAAAGTACCTCACAGAGTCTGGGTGCCTTTATTACTGGAATTATAATGAATCAGTGCCTCCTGGGGAAGAACACTCTCTCAGCACCCTTGGCTGCAGCCCCTCTGGTCCCATAGACTGGTAAGGGTTTGGTTTTCTCCCGGAACCCCTGGCCTGATCACTGCTGGTTGTTCTCTTCCAGGGTTCTGCCTCAGAGCAAAAAGGCCAGGGAGACCTGGCTGGTGGCAACTGAGGCAAAGAGGACGCAGCAAATCTCAATCTACCTACACCTCCTCTTACTAAATATAGCAGTGATCCTACAGTATTTCTGATTCTTCTTTAGCTGTTCCTGAAGTAGGAACAGCTCATCTTGGTGCCCTTGAAGGCCCCTTTGCATTTCAATTGAGTTTTGGTGTGAAGCATTGCTGTGCCTGAGGATATTTTCTATGAAGACAAATGTATCCAGGCATGCTATAAAAAGGATTCACCTGTTCCTTGGCTGTGTCATCAAGGGTGTGAGTACAGACCCCACTGTGATGTGCTTCATCTTCACACAATGCTTGCAGCTGTTGGGTACAGGAGGGACAGACCAGTCAGTGGCACACAGGCAGCCAATCACACTCCCTGCAGTGCCATCTGGGGTGTCTGTCACACACCCGCCCTGAATGGGAATTTCTTTCCTGTTGGTCATGGAATCTTCATAGCATCACAGAAGAGTTTGGGTTGGAAGGGACCTTATAGATCATCTAGTTCCAACCCTCCACCATGGAGTAGAGGGGTAGAATCTCCTCCCTCAAGCTGCTAGTCATACTGCTTTTGATACAGCCCAGGATACATTTGGCTTACAGGCTGCAAGCACACGTTGTCGGGTCATCTTGAGCTTCTCATCGACCAGTACCTCCAAGTCCTTTTCCTCAGGGATGCTCTTAATCTGTTGTCTGCCCAGCCTGTATTTGTGCTTGGGATTACCTTGGCCCATGTGCAGAACCTTGCACTTGACCTAGTTGAACTTCATGAGGTTCAGGCAGGTCCTGTCAAGATCCCTCTTGATGGCATCCCTGCCCTCCAGGAGGTCAACCGCAACACATGGCTTGGTGTCATTGGTAAACTTACTCAGGGCGCAGTCAATCCCACTGTTCATGTCACCAACAAAGATGTTAAGCAGCGCTGGTCCCAATACTGAGCCCTGAGGAACACCACTTGTCACTGGTCCTGTGCTGTCTCTGCAAGCCTCAGCATCTCATATATCTGAGGGCCAAGTTGTAAATTGAGTAGAGACCCTGAATTCTGTAAGGCAATGTGGGGATGAACATGAGGCAACTGCCAATACCGTGAGTGGGGACCCAGTACATACAGCTGACGGAGAAAGTGCAAGCCTGAGGTCTCCCTGTGGCACATGACTCCAGTTGTTCAGATGAATAACTCTAAAGGCTGCCCTGAACATCATGAGTGGGGACAGCTTCAGTTGCCCTAATTCGGGCATCAGCTGCCATTTCAGTTGCCCAAAGAAAGTTCCCAGCAGCCTCTAAGAGGATTTCCCCCGATCTTGGCCTGTCTCTATGAACTGCTCCATTAGAGCTTGCAGTTTCCTGCACATTTCTTCAACCACCCCTACACCTTAAATGTCACCAGGTGCTGTGTCTGAAGAGCCCAGTCCTGCCCTCCATCTCTATTAATACTCATGGGAGGTGAGACAAGGAGCTCACTTGCAGGTGACTATTTTGGGCATAGGAGGGGGCTAAATGTCTTTTTAGCCCCAGGACTACAAATCCACAAATAAGATGTGTCTGTTGACTCATCTGCATCCCTTCCCTCAGCAGTGGTAAAGGAGATCCGTCCTTGTCACTGTCTGGGTGTCCTGTTTAATGATGTGACAAGGGAAGTTGATTCCCATGCCCAAGTCTTCTCCTCACAGGAGAAATTACAGTGCTGGGAAGAAGTGTCTCTCCCCAGCGGACAGAAGGAACATCAGCGATGACTTCAGCCTGTTTCACAGCAAGTTTCCCTGGAGCCCCAGGGACACCTGGAGGGAGCCCTGAGGGGGCAGAGCAAGGGCTGCCTTGGGCTGGTCCTCTGCTGCTGAGCTGGGCTGGGCTCCTGGGATGGAGGGAGCTCATGGCAAGTGGGCAGCACTGTCGAGTGACAGCTCTGCCCAGGAGCAGCTCCTCTGCAAAGCGCAGCAGGGCTGAGGGCACTGCCTGCAGGCACCGGGGAGAGACGAGAGAAGTAGGAGAGATGTTAACAACTGTGTGGGTTTGGATAATGCTGAGACCTCACTGCAGGGAGAGATCATCTACACTGTAAGTCTCTGGGTGCATGACAGTGTAGCTGGTGTTCTGGGAGGGATATCCAAAAGCTGGTACCTCCCACAGCAGGTATCATCTGTCAGGGGGACTGTCACAGTTTCCTCACGTTAAAAGAGGAGGATGTGCTGCATAGCAGGGACGCTCTGCTGCAGCGACAGAAGGACAGGGCACGATGGTTGCCTCCTCCCAGGGACCACTCCAGTGTTTTGCACCTGGGTGTGCAGCCAGGATTAACCAGCGCTGTCCTTCAAAGCAGGGTCTCTACACCTCAGGGGACAGTGAACCAGGACAGAGACTCTGCGACCTTCAAGGGTCAGCATGCAGCCTGCACAAGGATCTCCCCATGATGCAGTGGGTGGAATTATTTATGGGTGGAAGCATCTGTGGGCAGAAGCTGTGGGTGGAAGCAGTGACCATTGTCAGGGCAGTACCCTCCTGCTCTCCAGAGGGTGCAGCAACGGTCATGGCTGCTAAGAATTCTACAACACCTGGAGCACATTTTCACATGGGTCATTTTAAAGACGGATGTCAAGGTAGGGCATTCCCTGAAAGGGCAGAAATCTGTGCTTTCACTTTTCTCCTCATGGTTGGCTGGGTGGGCAGTGGGAGATGGGAACTTATTTCTCTGCTGTGGAGTGGGCAAAAAGACCCAGTTCTCGTTAACACCTGTCTGAGCTGCTCCTTAACCCCTGCACACACGGAGATGTCCCTGGGCAGTGCCCCACTGCCAGGTGTCTGCAGGGCAGAGCTGAGCACACAGCAGGTGGGATGGGGACTGTGACCATGGAGAAGAAGAGCTCCAGGCAGCAGCGTCATGGGCAGGAAGGAAGAGAGAATTGCTGCCAGAAATGCCGTGGGAGGAGGGATTCAGGCATCTCCCTGCCATCCCCTGCAGTGCAGACGCTTTCCCTGGAGCCACCCCCTAGTCTCCTCACTCACACAACAGAGCCTCTGCCCTCAATGTCGTGGAGACTTGCCCATGAGTTGCCTTCCCAGCACCCTGACCACCACATAGGAGAAAAACTCCCGTGTCAGACTTGGTCTCCCTCTCCTGCCTCCCTTGAAAAGGGGTCCTTGGGCAGGGGGCCTCTGCTCCCTGCTGCCCTTGTTCTTATTGTTACACTTCCTGGGGTGGGGGGAGGGGATTCAAGTGCAGCTCAGACACCAACATTGTGTGTACTGCCATGCACGTCTGTCCATGGAGGAAAAGCATCCCACTCACCCCCTGTGACCCTTTGGGGCTTTGGGTACTGCAGTGTGTGCAGCTGGTAGGGATCTCAGCCTCTCTTCAGCACATAACAAAGGGAAGAGATGGGACTCTTTGGGAGATTCTGCTGGGCTGCAGGCTGCCCTCCAGGAGGGCAAAGCTCTCCCATGGCATCTCTACATTTTTCAGGAGCCCCCTGGAGAAGACCTCTGGGTTCTGAGGCTACAGAAATTCTGCTGGGTGGCTGTAGGTGGCCAGCTGCCATGAGCCGTTGGTGTCCCTGGTTGGGAGGGCAGAGCTGAGATTCTCTGCAGGTATGATGGGCGGAGGGGGTTGGAGATCTGCACTTGGACACTGGATTCCTCCGCTGCCAGCAGTGCCTTGTTTCTTTTGGGGGGAACCCCTGAGTGTAATAGTCCTGGAGCTGAAAGAGCTGCCAGCACAGGGCAGCTGAGCCCAGGGCTGATGGACAGAGCGGCTGTCCTCCCTCTGCACTCAGGGACAGTCCCTTTGCCTCTCAGGACCCACAAGATTTCCCTGGCAGTGCAGCAGAAATGCCAGGGGTTTCTGCATGAAAACCACTCCTGAGCTGTGGTGGGGCAACTAGAAGAGTAGACACAAAACAAAATCCCCACAGCTCTGTTCTGCAGTCAGGTGAGTTGGGAGTGACAGTGTTGAAAAACTCTTTGATATAACGCATGGATTTAAGCTGAGATCACGCCATATTCCTCTTTACTTATTCCTGTAGGGCAGGACAGACTCCTGCAGAGCCCACAGCAGAGCTCTATTCTCCCTGGGGCACCCTCAGCCAACACGAAGCAGAGCTCACCGAAGGTCTTCCTGGAAATGGAAAGGCGGGTTGGGTGATTATTATGAGAAATAGCATTGATATTTCTCAAAGAATTCTGTTCTAATTTCTTACTTCTTTTACCTCCTTGTACAGATCCCCATTGCCAGAGTGCCAAAATGTCCAACAGCAGCTCCATCACCCACTTCCTCCTCCTGGCATTCACAGACACACGGGAGCTGCAGCTCTTGCACTTCCGGCTCTTCCTGGGCATCTACCTGGCTGCCGTCCTGGGAAATGGCCTCATCATCACCGCCATAGCCTGTGACCACCGCCTCCACACCCCCATGTACTTCTTCCTCCTCAACCTCTCCCTCATTGACCTGGGATCCATCTCTACCACTGTCCCCAGATCCATGGCCAATTCTCTCTGGGACATCAGGGCCATCTCCTCCTCTGGATGTGCTTCCCAAGTCTTTCTGGTTGTCTTTTTGATGTCAGCAGAATTGTATCTTCTCACTGTCATGGCCTATGACCGCTACGTTGCCATATGCAAACCCCTGCGCTATAGGACCCTCCTGGGCAGCAGAGCTTGTGTCTACATGGCAGCAGCTGCCTGGGGCAGTGGCTTTCTCAGTGCTGTGCTGCACACGGCCAATACATTTTCCATTCCCCTCTGCCAAGGCAATGCCGTGGACCAGTTCTTCTGTGAAATCCCCCAGATCCTCAAGCTCTCCTGCTCACATGCCTACCTCAGGGAGGTTGGACTTCTTGGTTTTGTTGTCAGTATGTCATTTGGGTGTTTTATTTTCATTGTGGTGTCCTATGTGCAGATCTTCAGGGCTGTGCTGAGGATCCCCTCTCAGCAGGGACAGCACAAAGCTTTTTCCACATGCCTCCCTCACCTGGCTGTGGTCTCTCTGTTTCTCAGCACTGGCATGTTTGCCTACCTGAAGCCCCCTACTGTCTCCTCCACATCCCTGGATCTGATGGTGGCTGTGCTGTACTCGGTGGTGCCTCCAGCAGTGAACCCCCTCATCCACAGCATGAGGAACCAGGAGCTCAAAGATGCCTTAAGGAAACTGATCCAATGCGTGCTGTTTCACTGACAATACCCTACCTGCCCTCACCTGCACATTGCCCAGAATTTAACTGAGGACACAAGTCTGCAATTTTTTCTTGTGATAATTCTACATAGAGACAATTTTCTTGGTTTATACTCTTTCTGTTGTGTTTGAAAATATTTGTTGTAATATTTGTTGTAATCCTATTGTGTTTGACCCTTTCAGAACAATGTGTCACATGTGGCCTCTAAGATAGCAGGTTTTCAATAAAAGAGGAACTGCTGTGTGCAGTACCTGAAGGCTGTGCTCTTCCTTCAATGTTGCTTCCAAGAAAATGTTTAAGGACTTGGTATTTTAATGTTTCTCTTCTTTTATTGTCCCTGTTTTGAGGATGAAGTTCATGGTAACATTGTGTGCCATGAGATCAAATATTTTCGTTTTAAAGGCTCTCTTCTTGGTGTGCAATGCATTGAAGACAGTCCATGAACTCCCCACAATACTTCATATATGACAGGAATGATGGCATATATGAGACTTTTTGGAAATAAATTTCTGGGGGTCAGAAGAAGATGGGGACTCACCATGTGCCCTGTAGTTTCAATGCATAGAGACTCAGATGGTAAAATAGTCTCAAAGGGGAAGTCCCACAAAGGGAAAGCACTTAATCGAGGTATCCATGAACAAGGACTTTGCAGTGCCATGGGAGTCAGTGGGAACTCAGAAGCAGAGGGAGGGGAGACTGGAGAGGTGCAGGAGCTGCCGGAGGATTGCCAGGGGAAGGACTCTGGTGCTGTTGTGGGCAGTGGGGCTGGTGGAAGAAGAGGATGGGGGAAAATTCAGTCCAGGTTTGGGATCACCTACAATCTGAATTCAGGAGAGCCTGGGAGTGAGTAGCCTCTGTTTGCTCATGTGCTTGGGGCCAGCACCAGGCCTGGGGCTGATGGGGAGCATGAATGCCCCTCTCTGCCCCCCCAGCAGCTGCTGGTTCGGGGCTGTGGGATGGATGCCCAGAGCTCTGCAGCACCCTGCAGTGGGCAGTGACACTGAGGGAGACTGGGCTGCTCTGCTGGGCTGGGCTGGGGAGAGCACAGGGGAGGTAGGGAGAGCTGCAGAGGGGCTGGTCTGGTCTGTGAAGAACCTGGGGAGAGAAAAACACCCGTGTAGAGCTCAGCTGTGTGCGTGTGCAGTGTAGGGGCAGCCAGCACTCACAATGCAAAGCCAGGTGACACAATGAAGGATGCACGGACACATAGCTGCGGAAGAGAGGGGCCTGGTCTGTGCCAGGGGAAGTTTGAGCTTTCCTCACAAAAATTGACCCAGACCAGTCCCACACACCAGCCATTTCCATCTCTGGCCAAACACCCCAGCCCTGAGGAGGGATCTTTGCTGCATGGTCACCCCCGTACTCCTCTGGGGCTCACTGATACCCAACTCCACTGCCATGATCAATAAAAAGGGAACCAGTTTCCTACTGACCCTCATAACACAGCAAGTCCTATAGCTCTTGCCACAGCTGCTCTCTCAGCCAAGTCCTTTCTCAGACACCTTCAGCTCAATCAGGTGTTCATGGTCTTTTCTTGACCAATATTAAAAGAGTTCATTGATTGAGATCCTACCAACTGGCCTGGGTCCTTGCTCCAGTATTTGGCTCTGAGGGATTTCTCAAAACCTCAGCTCTCCCAGCCTCTCCTTGTCCATAGAGCGCTCCAGGCCCCAGCCATCCTCTCACTCAAAAGAGAGAAGCAGCAATATGTTTTACTCTTGGTGACCACCTGAATAAGGTATCCTACCAACGATGTTCTCCCTCCTTTTTCATTCTTCCCAGAACATGGTGTATTTCCTTTGCATCATGATGACCGGTGATCAGGGTTCTTTGTCCATTTCCTTGAACTTGTTTCAGCAATTGGTAGAGTTCATCACACTGTAACAGCTTTCTTACTGATGTAAGATTCACTCCAGTGAGGGTAGGTAACACATCTTGATACGATGTGTAGTTTGATTGTAATAATTGATGGATGTGATAGCAGCAGAAGAGTAAAAGTCATATCCCAAAATTTCAGTAAAATTACAGATATGGATATTTGAGTGACTGCTTATCTCTACAGTGATGTTGCCTAAAGCTATAAGATCACAGAGGGGTCTCATACAAACACACCCATCTCCAATATGCACAAGTGTGGGAGTCTGTAGCGGGCCTACAGATGAGGCAATTGACCTTGAAAATCTTGTTGTGTACCCTTGATGTGATTATGGAATGTCAGCAAGATGTTAAGGATAAAAAACCAGGATGTAAAAAGACAGAGCAAGAAACCACAGCATGCAGCTGTAAGGGAAGTTTCTCTTGCCTCCTTAAGTCAATAACAACTTGGAAAGAACTATGAAAAACCAATTAAGAAGAGACACGCTTATCTTGTTAAGTATATATATGTATCTGGAATGCGTGGGAGAGCAGAGTGCGGGGAATAAAGAGACCATTGCTATACCATTTGGAAGGGTATTGTTGCACTTGTCCATCTCAACCTATGCAACACACAAGCACAGAGGTTTCGTCAGGATGTATCTCAAAATGGCCACCACTTTGTTCAGTCAAGACAAATATCTTGGGCTTTAATGGCATTTCTTGCACAAAGCAATCCTTGTTCTTCTTGCACAACACATCTATCAACATCAATAGTCTGCCATTTGTTTCCCTTGTGTTGGACCCATGCTCTGTGCTCCATTGGATAGAGTACCATTCCGTTCTGATTTAACCCCAGCACAATGACTGGGTGTATGGTATCCCTAACCTCAAACCTTACCTCTTACCCAGAAGCCATAACCCCTCTTCCTCTTACCCTATTGCTGACCCTAATCCCCAGCCCTCATCCCTACTATCAAAATGCCTTAATCACAGCCCTCCCCCCAGGCCTAAACAAAACCCAAACCCACAAAGCTAGCTCAGAACATAAACATGAACCAGAAACCCTCAGCAGAACACCAAACCCTCCTTCTAAGCCTTTGCCCAATCCCTGAACTGGACAGGCGAGCTCTATTCTCTAAGCCCTACCCTGAACACCTAACCCCCACAGCCCTCCTTTCCATGCTCTAACCCCTTCATCTTTGTCCCCTCTCCTAACCCGAAGTTCAGCTGTTTGGCCCCTGGAAGGCAGGGCAGGGCTTGTCACATCCCAGAGCAGTCCCACAATGTTGGCAGAGGAGTGTGAGGTTACGTGCGTCTGATCAGCTCACAGGCCACAAGGAGGAGATGGGTGGGAATGCTATGGTGAGTTCAACTGTGCCTCAGGTTCTTGTGGGCCAGCAGGAGGCACAAGGCTGTGAAGGTGGCTGTGAGGTCATAGAATCATAGAATCATAGAATCACCTCGGTTGGAAAAGACCTTTAAGATCATCGAGTCCAACCGTTAACCTAGCACTGCCATCCCACCACTAAACCATGTCCCTAAGCTCCTCATCTATCCTTCTTTTAAAGACCTCCAGGGATGAGGACTCCACCACCTCCCTGGGCAGCCCATTCCAGAGCCTGACAACCCTCTCGGTGAAGAAGTTTTTCCTAATGTCTAGACTAAACCTGCCCTGGCGCAGCTTCAAGCCATTCCCCCTCGTCCTATCATCTGTTACCAGGGAGAAGAGGCCGACCCCCACCTCGCTACAGTCTCCTTTCAGGTAGTTGTAGAGGGCGATCAGGTCTCCCCTCAGCCTCCTCTTCTCCAGACTAAACAACCCCAGTTCCCTCAGCCACTCCTCATATGACTTGTGTTCCAGACCCCTCACCAGCTTGGTTGCTCTCCTCTGGACCTGTCACATCTGTCTCTGGAGTTGATAGGCCAGCAGCAGGAGCATGGCTGGGAAAGTTACTGTGAGGTCACACCTTCCTGAAGCAGCTGACAGGTCAGCCCTTGAATTATGGCTGGGATAGGTGCTTTTAGGCACACAGCTGCCCGTGTCTCTGACAGACTAGCAGAAGGCACGTGGTTGGTCAAGTTGATTGTTAAATCCCTATCCCGAAGTACCTGGTAGGCCCTCCCAAGAAGAGGCCTTGGATATGGCTTTCATGTCCTTTCTGCCTGAGTACCTGCTGGGAAGCAGCAGGCACGTGGTTTGGTTGTGTTTATCCAAGCAGCTGAAAGGTCAGCAGCTGGCACGTGGCTTGGAAGGTCATGGTAAGGCTACTTCTGTCTGCTCAGCTGGTGCAGCAAGACTTCCAGGTCCTGTCTGTTGAAGGGTTATCCCGTTTTGCTCCTGTGAGCTCTTCCACTGTTTTCTTAGAAGGAAAAAAAATCAAGTCATCATTTCTACTGCCCCCACAAGAGGCTGTTCACATGGAAATTTGTTGTGGCAGTTTTAGATATAGGCAAGGACAGGCAGGTGACCTAATCACTGGTACCAGCTGGGAACTGCCTGCGGACTTCTCATTACAAGCAAATTCATTCTGCAACCCAGGGATACGCTCAGCACAACACAGCCTGAAGGCCAAGCTGTACGTGGAGCACAGTACAGCAGAGGCCTGGGTCTACTCAGGTTTCCTGTTGCATGGATCACTATCTCCTTGATGGACAATGGTCTTCTAGTGAGGATCCCTGCAGTGCCTGAGGAAGGTTAGGAAGAGGATGAGATGTCCTCTAAGGCAGTTGGAGAAAGGGACACAATTTTGGGACCTGGTAATCACTGGGAACATGGAAGACCATGAACCTCTGCTGGAAGACCATGGTTGAAGGGAAGTTGGATGCTGATCTCTGACCCAAAATGGTTGGTACTGCTCTTCTGGATAGGTTTTCCAGAAGAAAACAAGGTGGGACTGCTGGAAGATATAGAGGGCAGCTTTGGCTGCAGTGACAGTGAGGTGTTATGGTCAAAAACCCTGATGGAAGTGAGCAAGACAGATTGTAGAAGCGATGAGTGGTCAAAGGATCAACTCCACTAACTTGCTGGAAGTGCTCTTCCTAATATGGGCCATGATTCCAGTGGCCACCTTGGCTGCAATGGTGAAAAGCCAGGAGAAGAGAAGGCTTTGGGGAGACCTGACAACAGCCTTCCCATGCCTTCTTGAGTATCAGCAAGGAAATGGAGCCAGGCTCTTCCCTGTTGAGCATGATGTGAGTGTGAGGGCCAATGGGTATCTTTCATATTCCAGCTGAAAGAAGTGAGGAAAAACTTGATCCAGGAACACTGTGAAAACCATTAGACCCTTCCTTGATTGTATCATCACGGGGCTGAGCAAAGGACTCCTGAAAGAAGAACCAACACAGTTTGGGAGTAGCCAAATGATTGGAGACCCCAGTGGGACGGGCTTCCTATGCATGAACTGCTCTGTGTCAGCTGGATGAACTTGGGTCATTGCTGGCCTCGCTGCAGTGGTGGGATTCAGTTGCTGGCTAATTCAAGCTCTCCTGCTCTGACTCCTGCTTCAGGGAGGCTGGGCTTATTGTGTTTGGTATTTGTATTGTATTTGCATGTTTTGTTTTCATTGTGCTGTCTTATGTGCAGATCTTCAAGGCCGTGCTGAGGATCCCCTCACAGCAGGGATGGCATAAAGCTTTTTCCACCTGCCTCCTTCAACTAGCTGTGGTCTCCCTCTTTGTCAGTACTGGAAAGTTTGCCTACCTGAAGCCAGCCTCCATCTCCTCCCCATCTCTGGATCTGATGGTGTCATTTTTGTATGCAGTGAATCAGCAGTGAACCCCCTCATCTACAGCATGAAGAACAAGAAGCTCAAGGAGGACCTATGGAAACTGGCACAAGAGATGCTGTTTCACCAGCAAGATCTTGTCTCTTCTTCTCTGTACATCTCCCGGTGTTCATCTTAGGCCACAAATCTGCATTTTTCTTTAGTGATAATCCTGCTTGTACATAATTTTATTGATTTTTACTCCTTCTGCTGAGGATTGATCCTGTTGTGTCTGAGCCTTGCACAACACCCTGTAACATGTGGCTTGTCAGATAGCAGAAGGGATCAAAGGTGCAGAAGACAGGGTCCTGGTCTTTTTTACAGTGAGATGTTTTACAGTGTAGTGAAAGAGGAAGATTTTAAAGGGTCTATTTTATTACTTTTCCGTTTAGAGAAGAGGGGATAGCAGCATTCTGCAAGTGATCATGACCCCTCAGGATGCCTCCTCAGGAGGTCTGGAGAGGTAGGAGAGTCCGTCCCTGCAGGTCTGACACTCTAGGGACAACCTTCCTCCACACCTCCCCAAACCCGACATTGCTCTCAACAGCCCCCTGGCACTTCCATCACTCTTCCTGACATCAGACTGCTCCACTGAAGACTGCAGCTGCAGGTTACAGCTCCTTTGCACCATCTCCGCCTGCTCTCCTTAGAGAACTGAATGCACACAGGCACCGAGGGATGTTTTCCTATTGGCAAGCAAAGAAAAAGCCAAGCATGACCAAGTTCCATCGCCAAAACTCACTCTGCAAGCACATGCTCAGTACGGGCTGCCTCCAATGAGGTTGCCTTTCTATAAGGGATAAGCTTAGGAGAGATATTTTAGGTAGGTGCATAAACAAAGGTAGATGGAAACACTATTAATGAGTTGTCTGAGGAGACAATTAGACTGCTGAAAGACAGGCAAACTTCTGACTGCCTGATGTCAAAGCAGCAACTGGCTGGGTGACAGGAATGTGAATGACTAAAGAGCAAACGGAAGAGGAAACCTGAGAACAATGCAAAGTAACACAAGTACAGGGGAAGATCAGTATTTCTTCTTCTGCCATTAGTTCACCTTCAGGAAATTCCTATTCTGTTACAGTGCGAAAATGTTGCCATTTCTTAAAGGTTTCCAATGTTTCAGCTGATGTGTTTGTATATGTTTATGTTTGTATATATTTTTTAAAAGTTAAAAAAAAATACTGTGCACCTTTCTAGGCAGACATGAGTTGCCTGACCATGAAGAGGCAGTGCCACTTTCAGGGGCCCCAGTGTCCCTGAGGTTGGCCTGGGACTGGCATCTATCAAGAGGACCTGTGGGAGACCAGAGCACCTTGCAAGCTGCAGGTGGAGGCTGGACAGGCGTTCCTATTCTGGCACCTGTACTGGCACCAGGTGTCTGGTGCCTGCAGCTGAAGGCATTTGTGTCCTACAGCCCTTCCCAGTGCTGGAAAACTCTTTCCTTTTCAAAAAGAGAAGTCACAAATCCCTCTAAAGACTAAAAAAAGCTGAAAAGTGCATTGACACATTTATTTGCTTTGGATCTTTGTCTTCAGTTCTTTTTGCTTTCATTTTTACTGACATTACCTGACACCTGACAGGCCTATGGACATGAAAAAAGATGATTTTGTGTCTTGCAAAGAGCCCCATGACACAAAACCCTTCCCTGCCCAGGACTCCTCAGTCTTTTCACAGAGTGAGTCACACTGAGAAGTTCACCTCTTGTCACTGCTTTAGATATCGGTTTCAATGGCCACTGACTGCACAGGAGGATTCATATCCCATAAACATCTGCCCTACTCCAGTTAGAAACAGGGCCAAGCTTCATGGGATCCTAAGATAACAGAGGTTGAAGGGACTACTACTACATCCACGAGAAAGAAGAGGCGGGTAATAGTAGTGGGAGATTCCCATCTGAGGGGAACGGAGGGATTGATATGCCGGGCAGACCCTGCTCTTAGGGAGGTCTGCTGCCTCCCAGGAGCCCAGGTTAGAGATATCACTAGGAAACTTCCTAGCCTGGTCCGACCCTCGGACTACTGTCCCTTACTGCTCTTCCATGTGGGTGCTGATGAAGTAGCAGTAAGTAGCCCCAGAGTGATCAAAAAAGAATTCAAAGCCTTGGGGCGGTTAGTAAAGGAATCTGGAGCGCAGGTTATTTTTTCCTCGCTCCTTCCAGTGCTGGGCAGAGACACGGGACAATGCGAGCAGACTCAGTCTATTAACATGTGGCTTCGCGACTGGTGTCGCCGCCACAACTTTGGGTTCTTTGATCATTGGATGGTCTACAGGGCATCGGGCTTGCTGGACTCAAATGGGAGCCAGCTTTCTTAAAAGGGGAAGAGGGTCTTTGCCCAGGAGCTTGTGGGGCTCATTGACAGGGCTTTAAACTAGATGTGGAGGGGGAAGGGGAACCTATTGGGCTTGCCAGAGACAGGCTAGGGGATGATACGCAAGGGTTAGAGGGACGGGGGGCTAGTATGAGCCCTCAACCCGTTGCCAGGGACACTGCAGCAAAGTTGAAGTTTGGCGGAGGTGAGCCAGAGGCTCCTGAGGTAGTAGGATCCAACAAGGAAAAGCCCATGAAGCACCTCAAAGTATATGAGGGGTATTCTGCTATGAAGGTGATGAGGCCGACAGCTCAGATGAAATGCATCTATACAAACACGCGCAGCATGGGAAACAAACAGGAGGAGTTGGAAGCTATGGTGCTGCTAGAAAGCTACGACCTGATTGCCATTACGGAAACTTGGTGGGATGAATCCCACGACTGGAATGTAGCTATTGATGGCTACAGGCTGTTCAGAAGGGACAGGCAGGGAAGGAGGGGAAGAGGCATTGCCCTTTACATCAAGAAATCATTACAGTGTGAAGAGCTGGCCCTGAAGAATAGCCATGAGCAGGTCGAAAGCTTATGGGTAAGAATCAGAGAGAGAGGCAACAAAGGGAACCCTGTGGTTGGTGTCTACTACAGGCCGCCAGATCAAAAGGAGCCGACTGACGAAGCGTTCTTCCTCCAGCTCCAGGAGGCTTTGCGCTTGCAGGCTCTCGTCCTGCTGGGGGACTTCAACCACCCTGACATCTGCTGGAAAACCAACAGGGCAAGCTGTAGGCAATCCAGCAGGTTTCTCGAATGCATTGAGGACAACTTCTTAAGCCAGGTAATAGACACCCCTACCCGAGGGCATGCGATACTGGACCTGGTGGTCACCAATGCAAGCGAGCTCGTCGGAGATGTCAAGATCGGAGGCAGCCTGGGCTGCAGTGATCATGCGCTGGTCGAGCTCATGCTCCTGAGGGAAATGGAAATAGCGAGGAATAGAGTCAGGACCCTGAATTTTAGGAAAGCAAACTTCCAGCTCTTCAAGGAGGTAGTCAGAAGGACTCCCTGGGAAAGGGTCCTCAGGGACAGGGGAACAGAACAGAGCTGGCAGACCTTTAAGGATGTGTTCCACAGAGCGCAAGAGCTCTCGATCCCTAGGTGTAAGAAATTGGGCAAAGAAGGGAAGAGACGGGCATGCTGAGACGAGAGATGCTGGTCAAACTAAGGAGGAAGAGGGAACTGCCCAGGCAGTGGAAGCAGGGACAGGCATCCTGGGAAGAGTATAAGGATGCTGCCCGGTTGTTTAGGAATGGGGTCAGGAAGGCCAAGGCACAGCTGGAGCTAAACTTGGCTAGGGATGCGAAGAATAACAAGAAGGGTTTCTATAGGTATGTCTGCCAGAAAAGGATGGTTAAAGAAAGCGTACCCCTGTGAGACCGGAACACTAGTAACAGCAGATGAGGAGAAGGCTGAGGTACTCAACAACATTTTTGCCTCAGTCTTCACTGGCACCCTCTCTCCTCACCTCTCCTGAATTGATGGATGGCATGAGGGGTACTGGGAGGGTAAAACCCCTCCCCCTGTAAGAGAAGTTCAGGTATGGGATGACCAGAGGAACCTGGATGCACATAAGTCCATGGGACCTGATGAGATGCATCCCAGACTCCTGAGGGAATTGGCCGATGTAGTCGCCCAGCCAGTCTCCATGATATTTGAAAAGTCATGGCAGTCAGGGGAAGTCCCTGGTGACTGGAAAAAGGGAAACATTGTGCCCATTTTCAAAAAGGGTAGAAAGGAACACCCTGGGAACTACGACCTGTCAGCCTCACCTCTGTGCCTGGGAAGATCATGGAACAGATACTCCTAGAAGCCTGGGGGCAGATTTTACCAGGAGAAGAGGATGGGAGAAAAGCAGTGAGTGTTTTCAGCCTTTTCCAGGTATTCTGGCTGCATATCCTGCCCTGTCCCCTGAGCCATGAGCCCATATTTTCCTCAGCTGACTCCCTGTGCTTCCAGTAAACTTACAGAAGGCCTTCTGATTCTTCTACCTATTCCTTGTGAGTTTCAGCCGCAGGTGAGCTTTGGCTTTCCTGCCTCCATCCCTGTACCCCAAGGCCATGTCTCAATCTACCTCTCTGGACAACCTGTTCCCTCTTCCAGCCTTGTGCAGTGCCTTCTGGTGCTTGAACTCCTGAGCCAGAAGATCCCTGCTCATCCTCACCAGCCTCCAGGCTCAAATCCCAGAACATCAGACTGATGTGTTTCTTGGTTTTGATGTTGTCCCAGAAGATCCAGGAGGACTCTGTGGACCTTGGCTCTCCAGGATCCTGCCAAGCAGGTGCTGAGCCAGCTGAAATCTGCTCCCCTTTAGTCCAAGGCTGTGAGTCTGCTGTTTGTCTTTTTTCTCTGCCATGGTCAGTGCAACCATGGCTGCCCTCAGCATTGACGTCCTCATCCAGTTCTGCTGTGTTCTCACAAGTAAAAAACTCCAGGCCTTGTCAGCCATCAAGTGCCTGAGTGAAAACAGAGAGGACTGAGGCAGGGGCAAGGGCCCTGTGGCTCCTGGCTCTGAGGACACCTCTGTGGCAGGCAGGGGGGCAGGACATGCTCATGGGCACCCTGCTCAGCCCTGTCTCCTCTGGAGCAGACCTGACACCAAGCAGCATGTCACCTCAGAACCAGACCTGGGAGTTCACCTTGGATGGGGTTCCCCTGGAAAGAAGAGCCCACAAGGGAGCTAACATCCAGACTGTGGGGGTGCTGATCAGGTGCCTGGAGGACAAGACAATGAAGGATCCAAGTGATTTGAAAGTGTGGAAGAGTGGAAAGACAGCCAAAGAGCAGTTGTCTAAAATAAGGGGAGACAAATCCCAGGTGGAGAGCCCATGGGAGATGGGAATGCACCAGAAGGAGAAACTCCTTGCTGTCCACTAACACTGAGAACATCTTTCACAGTCACAGGTGGCATTCAGCTTCCCTGCTGCCAGAAACCTACCAATAGGATCCTAGGATGATACGGTTATTGAGAATCAGAATAGACCTTAGGAGGTCTGTAGAAAAACCCTCTGCTCAAAGCAGGCTCAGGCCTGGTTTCTCAGGCCTGGTTTCTCAGGCCTTGGTCCATCTGGGTCTTGAAAACCTGTGAGGACAAAGGAATTCACAATCTTTGAGGGTGATCAACGCTTGTTCCAATGCTTGGCTGGCCTCAGGGTGAAAAAGGTGAGCCCCTCCTCCTTGTTGTGAGGTGTCCTTCAGCCATTTCTGCTCCAGGCTGAACAAGCACAGCTTCATCAGCCTTTCCTCCCAGAGAAAGTGATGCAGACCCCTGACCATCTTCTTACCCTTCATTAAATCTGGTCCAGCTTGCTGGCCCATTTGCAGTACTGGGGTTGCCAAAACTGGATGCAGTGTTCTGGATGTGATCTAACAAGTTCCATGTAGAGTCTCATCATGCAATGTCCTGACTGTGCTACTGGTCGCACAGCCCAGGACCCTGCTGGCCTCCCTTACTGCCAGGGCATAAGGCTGCCTCCTGTCCAGCTCCCTGCCCACCAAGAGCTTTCCCTCAGAGCTGCTCCCAGCCGGGCAGCCCCCAGCCTGTGCCATTGCCAGGGTGAGTCCCCAGCAGGGGCAGCCACTGGCACTTGCCCTTGGGGAATTTCATGAGGTTCCTGTCAATCCATGCTCTCCTCCTCCTTGAGCCCTTCAACTGAGCAGAGGCCGGGGAGACCTTTTTAGCAAAGACTCAGGCAGGGAAGGCATTCGGTGCCTCAGCCTCATCTGTGCCTGCTGTTATGAACCCTCCCTCATCATTCAGCAGCAAGTTCCTTGGTCAGCCCTTCATTGCAAACACAGTGACTGAAGCTCTTCATTTTGCTCTTGATGCTGCCTGCAGCGACCATCAGCTCCAGCTGAGCTTTGCCTTTCCTAAACACGTACCTAAACACGCATGCTCAGGTCATAAATTCCCCCATTGTAGCCTCTCCTTGCTTCCACCTCCTGATTGTTGTGTTGTAGCTCCCATCTGTGACTTGTCCCTGAGCAAGGGCAGACCCACTGCCCAGCACACACTCCCAAATCCCCCCTCATCAGACACAGCACAGGACAAGGTATGTTTGGGGGAGGGAAACGTTCCCCAACACAACTCCCCATGCCAGACCTCAGTGTCCATCCCAACCAGCCCTCCTGCTTTTGCAGCCTGCCAGTGCCCAGCCCCAACCATGTCCCATTCAAGGGTTGGCGGACAGCCCCACCCTGGAGTCTGACAAGGCCTGGGAAAGAAGAGAGGATGGAGCAGGGCTGGCTCTTTCCCCAACACAGGTACCAAGACCACAGAAGGAAGGCCATGGCCATGGAGAACAATCACCCATAAACTGGGAGAGTGGCCAGTGCTGGAAATGGCCAACAGAAGAGGCTGGGGCGTGTGTGATAAATGTCCTGGGGAACCTTCTCTGTCTGTCCATGCCACCAGGGGCACAGAGCAGCCTCCTCTCTCCTGCACCTTCACATTCATGTTCCCTGCCAGGAGACTGGGCTCTACAACACATGCCCACTGGAGCACATCCTTGCCCTGCATGGTCACACAGCTCAGCTGACATTGTCGTCTGCTGGGCACTTTCCAGCTCAGCCCAGACCTTTCCCAGCTCTTCCTGACTCCCCTGCCCTCTCCCAAGCCCACCCCTGCAGAGCATCCCAGCCTGGGATGGCCCCATGGCAGTGTCCACTGCACGGTGCTGCAGAGCTCTGGGCACTCACCCCACAGCCACAGACCCTCTGAAGGGCACAGCAGCTGCTGGGGGGCAGAGAGGGGTCAGCCTCTCCGTCAGCCCCAGGGTTGGAGGCTCACCACAGCACAAGGCAATGGAGGTCAGTGAAACTGAAGAGCTCCTGCTCTTGGGTCCAGGTCATCCCCACCACACGCTGCCTTTGCCAGTGCCTCTCCCCAGGCCAGCACAAGAGTCCTGCTCAGGGGGCAGAGCAGCCTGCCCCGAGTGGGTGCCTGCAGAAGGAGCTTTCTCTTTCTCGTGGATTCCTCCCTGCAGGAACAGAAATGCTCCCATGCTCTTCTCCCTGGACATCCCTTTCCCCAGGTGAGCATGTCCAGGCTGGCCTGGACAGCCGGTCTCAGTTGCCACATCATGCTCTCCACACGGCCCTGAGCTGGCAGTGCTGCTCTAAAAAGACCACATCCTGATGTTGTCCATGGCCATGTCTCCAGGGAAGCAGCACGCCAAAGTGAAGGTTGCAGAAAGGATCTGTCCACTGAGGCAACGAGGGGCAGCTCAAGGTCCACAAGTGCCTGCCTCTCCATGTGGAAGCTGGGCTCATGGCTCCCTGGCCCCTCCTGACCCCAGCTCCTCAGAATATGTAAGAGATGGAAGCAGAGGCAAATAATGCTGGGTTCTTTATTGTGTTTCCCTACACAGGGAGCATGGCTCCACATGTACATGAGGTCTTTCAGGTCATTAAAGACTGGTAGGTGGATAAGAATAACATTATTGAAGTAAAAGTAACAAAAAAAGTATAATTAAAAAAAAGACAAACAAGACACATATGATCAAAAGAACATCCCAGCTTTTCCTGAAGATGCTGAACACCTTACTGAGGCTGCAGTACTCCATGTTTAAATATTTTCTGCAGGGCCTCCTTTATCTCCTTGTTCCTCAAGCTGTAGATGAGGGGGTTCACTGTCGGAGGCACCACAGGACGGCCACCATCAGATCCAGGGCTGAGGAGAAGTTGGAAGGGGGCTTCAGGTAGGCAGACATGGCAGTGCTGACAAACAGGGAGACCACAGCCAGGTGAGGCAGGCACATGGAAAAGGCTTTGTGCCGTCCCTGCTGAGAGGGGATCCTCAGCACAGCCCTGAAGACCTGCACATAGGACACCACTATGAAAACAAAACAACCAAAGATTAAACAGGCACTGACCACAATAAGCCCAGCCTCCCTGAGGTAGGTGTCCGAGCAGGAGAGCTTGAGGATCTTAGGGATTTCACAGAAGAACTGCTCCACAGTATTGCCTTGGCAGAGGGGGAGTGAAAATGTATTGGCCGTGTGCAGCACAGCATTGAGGAATGCACTGCCCCAGGCAGCTGCTGCCATGTGGACACAAGCTCTGCTGCCCAGGAGGGTCCCATAGTGCAGGGGTTTGCAGATGGCAACGTGGCGGTCGTAGGCCATGACAGTTAGAAGAGAAAACTCTGCTCCAACAAGGAAGACAAACAGAAACACTTGGGCAGCACACCCTTGGTGGGAAATATCCCTTGTGTCCCAGAGGGAATTGGCCATGGATTTAGGAACAGTGGTGGAGATGGATCCCAGTCGAGGAGGGAGAGGTTTAATAGGAAGAAGTACATGGGGGTGTGGAGGCGGTGGTCACAGGCTACGGTGGTGATGATGAGGCTGTTGCCCATGAGGGCAGCCAGGTAGATGCCCAGGAAGAGCCAGAAGTGCAAGAGCTGCAGCTCCCGTGTGTCCGCGAATGCCAGAAGGAGGAACTTGCTCATGGAGCTGCCATTGGACATTTGCTGCTTCTGTGCATGGAAACTGCCAAAGGACATAAAACAAAGAAATTCAGAGAAGCTTCTCTGGGCAATATTTGACTCACTCATTGTGAAACATCTAAGGGTGCTTTTCTTTTCTGGGGGATTTTCCTGCAGCTCCGAGGCTTAAGCTCTGCTTGGTGCTGGCTGAGTGTGCTGTGCAGAGCAGGGCCGTCCACCCATGGGCTCCTTAGGGGTCAGCCCTGCTTTACAGCAATGACACGTTGTCGTGGTTTAACCCGGCTGGCAACTAAGCACCACGCAGCCGCTTGCTCACTCCCCCCCCTCCCTCAGTGGGATGGGGGAGAGAATCGGGAAGGAGAAAAAGGTTAGAGCTGAGGGCTGAGATAAAGACAGTTTAATAAGAGAAAATAATAATAACAGTAATAATGAGAATGATAACAAAATATACAGAATATACAAAACGAATGATGCACAATGCAATTGCTCACCACCCGCTGACCGATGCCCAGCCCGTCCCAAGCCGCGATCAGTACCCGAGCAGCGATCACTCTCCCCGCGACTGACCAACCGACTAAACCCCCCCCCCCCGGGCATGACGTTATATGGTATGGAATAGCTCTTTGGACAGTTTGGGTCCTAGCTGTGCTGTACTCCCAGCTTGTTATGCACCTGGCCGAGCAGGAGAAGCTCAAAAAGTCCTTGAGCAGTCTGAGCACTACTTGGCAACAACTAAAAACATCAGCGTGTTATCAACATTCTTCTGGCACTAAATCCAAAGCACAGCACTATGCTAGCTTCTGTGAAGAAAATTAACTGTATCCCAGCTGAAACCAGGACACACGTGGAGGCAGCAACAGCCCCGTGTGTTTGGAGGGGGGGGTTCCTTTGGAAGAGTTCCCTGTGCTGCACTAGAGCACAGGGTAAAAAACTCAGAAGGACACTTTCTTCTGCAGAGGAAGGTGGGAGATGAGGTGCAGCAAATGTGTCTCCTTACACTGTGATTTAGGATTCAGACAGTCCATCCCAGTTGGGAAATATTCTTGGGAAAAGTAAAATTCCCCCACTGCCCCGTTGCTCTCAGTGCAAACCTGCATCAGTGCTCACATGCAGGAGGGCTGCTCTGCCCATCAGCCTGGTGCCCAGATGCTCTGTGCTTGCACTGCTCTCAGCTGCAGGAGGACTACACCCAGAGCTTGCTCTGAAAGAGACTGGACTGGTCTGGGAGCAGAAAGTCCCTGCTCAAGGTGCAGATTGAAAAGCATTGACGTGCGGAAAACGGACTCCACAATCTGTAAGACTGTACAGTAGGTATGTTTATTCAGCGCTGGGCAGCATGGGGGGTAGTCCCACCAAAGTCGTGCGCCCCTCCACGTGGCAACTTGTCCTGTTTATATGTAGCAAAGTGTTACATATACATGAAGTTTCCCAATATGCCTATACATATGCATAACCTGTCCCCGCTTTGTATTAAAATTAGTTTCATGAGGTCATTTCTATAAGTCCCTCCCAACTGCGCTTGCTCAGTGCCTCCTTGTGGTGGTCGTTGGGGGTCGTGGGGATGAAGGCTGCCGGCTCTTCTTCGTCACCGCTATTAACCCCTTGTTCTTGCGCAGACTCAGTTGCTCCTTGGCTCTTGCCCAAACTGCAGGGTCGGTATAAACCAGTTCTTAAGGTAAACTCCTGGTTCTTATCAAAAACTGTCCTTTGTAAGGAGCCACAAATCTTCCTGCGTCAATTAGTTCTCATTCCTTCTAGTCTAGCAACCTTGACAAACCGTTATTATCTTTTTGCTTCA
Organism: Gorsachius magnificus; assembly: GCA_034008185.1. NCBI lineage: Eukaryota > Metazoa > Chordata > Aves > Pelecaniformes > Ardeidae > Gorsachius > Gorsachius magnificus. Next base: position 4,377,624 of record CM067102.1, on the reverse strand, counting down.
TCCCCTCCCGATTCTTTCCGTCCTTGAATAGGGTTCTAAATTTATTAAGTAACTATACTACTGACTTTAGCAAAACATCCAAACTAGACACTACTGACTTTAGCAAAGCATCAGCAAACTAGACAATAAGGCCTAAATCCCATCCATGTAAGCCGCCTGCCTCTGAGGGTCTTTTAACCCTTAATGTATCAAGCATCTCTCCTTCCCAGCACAGCTATGCAGAGCAATGATGAGGAGGACAGGACCAGGATGGTGATTTGCATGGTCAGATCAGGTGCTCTCAGCCACCACAAAGGTCCTAGAGGAGAGCTCTGCCCTTCTGGAGTAATGTTCACAGCCCCACAGGACTCCCTGTCCAGCAAAACCAGAGCTATTAAGGTGATGTCTGCTGAGGGAAACAGCGTCTCCTTGCCCAGGCACTGACTGCAGTGTCTCGAACCGGGAAAATTAAGAGAGGGCTTGAGCACCTTGGTGCCATGGAAACAGCTCCAGGGCAGCACACTCCAGGTCCCTGTCTGAGCAGGCACTCAGCACCCCTGGCTCTTACCCCACACCACCACTCCTATTGCCAGGAACCCCAAGAGCAGGAAGAAGAGCAGCACAACCAGGGGCAGAAACAAACGAAACCTCTGTGACTCTCCTGCGAAGGGAAGCAAGGAGAGGAGAGTTAGTCGGGCACTCAGGAAAGCCTTCTCCTTGCCCAGCAGAGCCCAGCACATCTAAGACAGCAAAATGCCAGGGCTGTCGCTCTCAGCCCCTTGGCTCTGCAGAGGGAAGGGGCCACATGTCAGGAGAGATGCACCTCTGCTGTGCTGGAGCTCTGGCTGCAGCAGAGGCAACTCCTGCCCTGGAGCACACAGCCTGGAGAGCAGAGGCTGCGCTGGCTGCAAGACGAGAGCAGGAGTCTTGCTCCAAGGAAGGGGTCTGCCCTGGAGGGGGTGACAGGGAGCTTTCCAAATTTTCTCTCCCATTACATTTCTGCTTGGAGTGTCCTATAGCTCCCTGCTCTTGTGTCTGCTGCCTGGAGCTATCCTTGCTGGGAACAGTTTCTCTGCCCTCAGATGTTTCCCTCTCAGCAATCACAAACACCATCAGCAGCTGCTGTCTGCTCAGCTCTGCCCTGAAGAAACCTCCCAGTTTCAGACACTCTCCAGAGGTACTCCCCACTTACAGGCAGTAAGGAGCAGGTCAGACAAAGCCTGATGGGAACAACAAAGGTGATGCTGGGGCTCTCTGGATGTAGAGGAGTGGATGGAAGCAGTTCACTTGGCTCCTACCACACCTACTGATCTCTCAGTGGAGCAGCTCAGGACTCTCAGTCTGCCTCTCCACAAGTAGCAGGAACTTTCCCATTTTCCCTGAAAGAACAGGAAACCGAAAGCACAGGCTCAGGAAAGGTATTCACCTTAAACATACCTCCTGCCTCTAGCAAAGTCCCCTCTGAAATGCCCTGGGCAGCTCTGGGTGCACACCCTGCACTCAGCCCTTCATGCTTGTCTAACATGAGCCCCTGGGCTGGGAGCCCTCCTGACAGATCCTGGAGCCTGGAGGCCATGAGAGCTTCAGGAGAGCCTTCCTGGAACCGCAGCTGCATTGCCTTGCACCAAGAGACTTACCGTGTCAGGGGCTGTCCAGATGTCTTCCCTTTCAGCTCTCCCATCTCCTCCCACTCCAGGCTGCCTTGAATCTCTCCCTGCCCTACTCCTTTCCCCAGAGCCCTGCTGCGCTTTGCAGAGGAGCTCTTCCTGGGCAGAGCTGTCTCTTGGCGGTGCTGCCTGCTTGTCAAAGCTCCCTCCATCCCAGGAGCCTGTCTCAGCCCAGCAGCAGAGGACCTGCCCAAGGCATCACTGTCTCTGCCCCCACCCCACTGTGATGCCTCCAGGTGTCCCTGGGGCTCTCCAGGAACCTGCTTGGAAAGAGACTGAAGCAATCACCCATGTTGCCTGCCTCACCTCTGCAGAGGCGTTTCTTTCCAGCAGCGTCCTGTCTCCTCTCAGAGACACAGTTAGGTCTGAGAATCCCCCTTCCTTGTCTCATACTTAGGCAGGAGACCTGGACACTGATGGGGAGGGACATCCTTTACTCATGCTGAGGGAAGGGAATCATCTGAGTCAATGGAGGCATCTCATCCTGCATCTGTAGTCGTGGGGCTGGAAGGGACCTCGCCTCCCTCCCACGCCTTCCACAAACCCACAGGAGGTGGTGAGGTTCCTCTTGCTGCTTCAGTGCTGGCATCTTTCAAAAGTAGGCACCTGCGCTCCTTTTCTTTGGTGCCATAGTCATTGATGGAGATGGAGACCAGGAGTTCTCACACGAAACACCTGGTGACATTTGAGGGGCCAGGTGTCATCCATGAAATTGGAGCAGTACGAGAGATTGGGAAACATCTGGGGACATCATCCTGCAGCCTGGTGAGGATGCCAGCTGAAATGATGGCAGATGCCCACAGTTAGGACCTCACCACCTCTCCCTACCCACACTGCTCAGGGCCGCCTATCGAGGTGTTCAGCTGTTCTGTGCCAGAGGGAGAAGGGAAGCCTTTCTCTCTCTCCCCTCCTTTAGCTGTATTTACTGGCTGTCCGTTGTCTGTAACAATCGCTGTCTCGCACATCCCCACGCAGCCTGACCTGTTTCAGGGCAGTTGCTCATTTGATGGCCAAATCCAGGCCTGTAGGCCCCCCACCAAAACTGCATGGGGCTGGTAGGGACAGCACAGGACCTACAGGAGAGCCATGTCCCCTCACAGCGGGTGTGTGACAGACACCCATGGTGGCCTCTCAGACTAATTGGGTGCTTGTGTGAACGTGGCTGATTCCCACCCCTGTAGGGAGGCCAGACCAATGAGGTCTCCACTTGTGGGCCTCCGTTCTCGGCTTCTTTGGGTTCTCCTCTCCCCTATCCTTTACTCCCCGTCTTGATGATACAGAGTCTTCAAAGCATCCATTAAATTTGAAATGTGCCTGGATCACAGGATGTCCACACTGAAGGATGTGTTCAGCAGCACCTTGTCCTTCCAGGAGATCAGTGCCTCTCTCCACCAAAGGCCCTCCAGTACTGCAGACACCCCAGACAGCCATGCCCTCTCCTGCCAGGGCTGCACAGCCCAGCCCTCTTTCTCTCTCACCTTGGGCACAGCAGGGATTGCTCTCTTGGGGGGCACCTCATGTCTCTCTTACAATGCCCTCTGCCACCCCCTCCAGCATGTCTGACATGAAGCAAAGCTCTTGCTTATACAGGCTTCTGGGTGCTCTTCACCATGACAAGTCTGAGCTGGGCCCTGGAGCCACAGCTCAGGGCTGCAGCCCAGATGTGGAACACTCTGCTTGGACTGGGAAGAGGCAGGAGGAGCTGAACCCCCATGGTCTGTCACAAGCTGTGACATTGATGGAATAACTTGGGAGGCACAGTGGGACACCTCACACAGCTTGTGTGCTGCAATGACTGGATAAAGGCTTTTCACGAGACACAGGCTCAGAGCATCAGAAGAGGAAAACTTTCATGTGAAGGAGCTTCTTGCGTGTAGGTAGCTCCTTACTGGGAGATCAAATGTGTTGGGTGAGGCCTTGTGGGTGAGGATCAGAGGAGAGCCCACTTTAGGGCAAAATCATGGTGGGACATAAAAAACCTGCAATCAAGGAGAGGAGGGGGACAAGCTCTTACTTCAGCAAGTCAAGGAAGTCTCCAAATCAGTGACTGGAGGGTCTTTCTGGGGACTTGAATTACCCTGAGATTCCTTGGAGGGGGAGCACAGCACCCTGAAAATAGACCAATAGTTTTCTGGAGGATGTTGGATCCATTTCTGAGGAAAGCCACCAGCTGGACCAACAGAGATGATGCCCGCCTGGATCAGGTCCTTGCAAAGCATGAAGAGCTGGTCAGGGATGTGAAAACCAGTGTCATCCTGGGTTGTAGTGACTGTGAAATTGGGGGGATAATAAACACAGGTTATGCAGGGCCACTACTGAATTCAGTGAGAGGAGATGCAGAGAGGTCTGACCTACTCTGTCCTCTCTGCCTCAGCCTTTCCCAGCAAGGTCTTCAAGGTCATTGTACCTCAAGGCAGACCCCAAGGACATCACTCATCCTCCTCTTTGAAAGGTCAAGGAGATGAGGGGCACGCCCTGAAGAATGACAAAAAGCAAATGTTGCGCGCATCTTTCAAGAAGTCCCAACAGATGAGCTGCGGAACTAAAGGCTGCTTAGACCCAGGTTTGTTGAGGAGTGTGTCCCTTAGCCTGCCCTCTTGCATCACAAGTGAGATCAGTGCCTTCTCCATGGTTAAGTAAGCTGACAGGTAAATAAATGATTGGCTGTTTGGGCTTGGAGGGACATAGTGAACTGGAGACTAAGCAAACAGAAAAAGAAAAATATTTTTTAAAATAAAGCAAAAGATACGTATTATCACACTTTACGGATTTTAATATTGCTTATGCCCTTGTCCTCCCTCTTGATTTCTTTCAAAACTGTTGTCCTGTGGTGGGGCAGGAGGACTCGTTTGGTTTGGGTTTCATTTTTTCTCTCTTTTCTTTTTTAAAAAAACAATTTTGGAAATCAGGGTGGTTTAAGTTACAGGAGCGCAGATGCCTTGTGCAACGCTTAACCTGAAGTTTCAGTGGGTGGGACCCAGTCTCCCATGGACAGTTGTAGCATCCACCAGTCCCAGGTGAGTGTATCAGTCAGATCTGCAGTGGCACTGGAGGTTTCTGGTCAGAAACTGAGCTCGGCCTGCCAAGATTAAGACATTTTCCACAACATTTACGTAGTACAGGAACATTTTCATCAGCTGAAATATCTGAATACTTTTAAGAGAGAGAGAATGTTGCCCTGTGTTGCCATCATGAAAGTTTCCAGGATGGGTACGATCTTCCCAGCACTTGCTTGACCACTGCTCTCTCCAGTATGGAGTCTATTGAATCTCACTGATCTTTGAGATATTTCCACATGCCCTGATTAAGCTGAGCATTTCTCAAGTCATTGTCTCAGCAGAGTGCCTGCACATATGCGTGTTCCAGTGTCCATCCAGTTGTCCTCCTCCCGTTCTTCTGCATTCACTCAGAGCCCTCCCCAAGTGCTGCTGGGAGCTTCAGGCAGTTTACAGCTTGCTGCTCTGGTCGCCTGACTCTCTTCCACCGACTACTCCATTGCCTTTCTCTCCGTCCTTTCCCATTAATCTCACTAAAACGTAGAAGTGGAATTTAGTGGTGGCACCCCGGACTTAACAGACAGCTGAGGAATGTATTTGGTTCTTTACTGAACTACTCTTTTCCTCTTTTATTTTGGTTTTGGTTTAGGTTTTGTTCCTTTTAACAAAGAGAAATGCTGTGTTTGTGTGCAGCCCCTTCTGAAGGGAAAGCAGATGGGAATCTGCAGAGTTCAGTGGAGAAGTCTGATGTAAGGACAAGCGATGCAAGTGCCAGGGGGGCAATGAGAGCAATGATGGGGTTGGGGAGGTGAGGAGAAAGGTTGTCCATAGTGTGTCAGACCTCAAGGGAACTGCTTCTCTGACCTGTCCAGACCTCCTGAGGAGACACTCTGGATCATGATCACTTACAGAATGCTCATATGACCTCTCCTCTAAAGTAAAAAGTAATAATTTTTTCCCTTTAAATTGAAAAATTATTTTTAGTAGGTGCAGTTTGAAGTCTTCCTCCTTAACAGAACTACGAAACAGCTCCAATTAGTGATCCATGTCTTGAAGACTTGAGGAAAATTACAAGAAGATAAATAGGTTGTCAGGGCATTTGGGGCTCATGACATGAACCTCAGCTACTGAGAGAAGACTGAACAAGCAGCTCAAGAAGTCCAAGTCAGAAGTAAACCCAAAGTTCCTTGAAGCATTAATGGGCCCCACTGGGGCAATCACTGACAAAGCTCCCAGGACTCTTAAGATAATTGGAGAAAGGCCCTGAGCAGGGGTGTAACGCTGAGAAAGCCTTGGCTTTGTTTAGAAGCAGAAAGGCCAAACTGCCAGGCCCTGGCAAGACAGAGCCTGAGACCCTCACATTAAAGGTTCATCTGATGGGCCTTGGTGGCAGAGGCAACAGCCATGGCCAAGGGGACAAAGACCTCACTCTTTGTTGGAACTTGCAGCCTTGCCAGAGGCCTTGGCCATCTCCGGTGCAGGCTGCCCTACACTGTCCCTTGCCTGTACCTCCTTCCCTTCAGGTTGTTGACATCCATCTTGCTTTCCCACCTAGCTCTCACCCTGGCATTTCCATACCTTCACTGATGTCTTTTTCCTCTCTCTGGCCACTCCTTGAAAAACACAGCCATGGGCTGATGCAGGCTCCCTCTGTGTGACCTCTTGCACCACAAAGCAATGTTTTGAGTGAGACTTCTTTTTCAGCCCCTCCAATCTGAACCTTCCAGTCTTCACTTTGTGGATGTTTTCTTTCTCTTACCACTACTGAGAAAAGATCCATTATCTCTGAAACCACCCTTCAAGCAGTTGCATGTTACTACTAGAGTGCCCTGAGCCTCCACTTCACCAGGCTAAAGAAGCCCAGGTCCCTCAGCTCTCACAGGGGCCCAACCCCCATCCTGGCAGATCTCCTCTGGAACCTCTCCAGTTCCTCCCCATTCCTTCAGACTAGGGAGCCCCACAGCCAGACACATGAGTCCAGAGGTGGCCACAGCAGAGCTGATACATGGGGGATGAGAACTCCCTTCTCTGGGTGGTCATGCTCCAAGTAACGCAGCCCTCTGATGCAGCTGGCGTTATTCATGGTAAGTAGGGACCCCTGGCTCCTATGGCATTCCTCTTTGTGCCCAGGCTCTTCTCCTCAGGAACACTCCTGAGATGGTCAGGTCCCAGCCTGCCCTCATATTTGGGGTTATTCTTACCCCCGAGAAAGAACCTGTAACTTCTCCTTGTAAAACTTGATGAGGTTTTCTATTGACAAATCCCAGAGTTTCTCAAGGTCCCTCTGGAGTGAAGCTCTCTGTGGGCAGCTGTTCATGTGGGCGTACAGGTGGCCCAGCAGATCCCTGGTCCCTCTGACAAGATAAGAACATGAGAAATTGCAGGGCACTACAGATGGTGACGCATAGGAAATAATTGGAGTCTTTCAGGGGTACCCAAAAAACAGCCTGGCACTTGCAAGTTCTCCTTGTAAAACTTCCTGAGGATTTGTCCCAGTTTTGGCAGGGATAGATTTAATTTTCTTTCCAGTAGCTGGCATAGTGCTATCTTTTGGGTTTAGTATGAGAGGAACGCTGATAACTCACTGATGTTTTAGTGGTTTTCTAGTGGTGCTTATACTACACATGATTATATTACAGGTGCTTATATTACACGTGATGCCATGCTCAGGATAGAAATGGGTGAGTTGGCCATGGGGCAGTGATTGCTGGGCATTGGTCTGTGGGTGGTGAGCAGTTGCATCAGTCGATCCCCTACCTGTCACTGCCTGCATTCCCTGCCTGACAATGGGACAGGAATAGGGGTTGCCAGAGGGGAACATTGACACCTCCTGGAGAGAAATTCCCACTGCAGATATCGGCCTGTCCAGTGATTAGAGAGGCACAGTCCGTGATGACTTCAGTCTGCTTCAGATTGTGTTCCCCAGGAGAGACCCTGCTGCCTTTCAGGAGCTGTCAGCCCTGGAGGCCCAGGGACATCTCCAGGAGGGTGGTGTGTGTGCAGAGCAAGTGGTGCCTTGGGCTGGTCCTTGCTGCTGAGCTGGGCTGGGCTCCTGGGAGGGAGGGAGCTCATGGCAAGTGGGCAGCGCTGCAGAGAGACAGCTCTGCCCAGGAGGGCTCCTCTGCAAAGCCAGCAGGGCTGAGGGCACTGCCTGCAGGCAGAAGGGGGAGGAGAGAGGCAGAGAGAGGTTAAAGGCAGTGGGTGGAGGATGCTGAGCTCATAGAGAGAAAAATTTTGACAGAGACTAAGTCTGTGGCCTCAAGCATTCCATCTGCAGATCCTGCTGGGGAGTGGGAAAATGCCTAGAGCTCACTGGAGAAGAAATCTTCACCAGCCCTGATCACAGTAAGTCTTTGGCTGCAGGGCACATCCTGGAGGATCTCCTGGAACTGAACATCCCATGGCTGGCACCATGGAGAAGGATGTGCTGCAGAGCACGGCTTCCCTGCTGCACCATCAGAGGGACAGGGCATGAGGCTGCCTTCTCCCAGGGAGGGCTGTGGGGTGGGATTGTGCAGGCAGGGGTGCTCAGGGCTGTCCTTCCCAGCAGGGTCCCTGCAGCCCATGCTGCTGCAGGGAGAAGCTGTGGGATGAAGAAGCAACATTGAGCAGGTAGGTCAAGATCTTCCTGCTGTCAGCAGGGTGCTGTGTGGGTCAGGGCTTCTCACAGCTCCAGGTCATCACAGGACATTTCCAGAGGGTCTTCTTGTAGAAGAACATTGAGGCAATGTTGAAATGAAAGGGAAGGAGTCTGTGCTTTGATTGTTCTCTTCATGGTTGACTGGGTAGGCAGTGGGGGATGGGAATTTCTTTTGCCCTTCTGGAAAAGAGACACGGAGACCCCAGTTCTCATTAGCACTTCTCTGAGCTGCTCCTTAGCTGCTGCAGACACAGAGATGCCCCTGGGTAGTGCCCTGGAGGGGTCTGCAGGAAAGAGATGAGGACACAGTGGGTGGGACGGGGTCTGTGAGCATGGAAGAGTCATGGGTACAGAGAAGCAACTCCTGGTAGGGACAGGTCCTGGCAATAGACTGAGACTTGGGCAGGGAGTGAGCAGGAGCTGCTACCAGGAACACATTGGGAGGATTTGGGATTTGGGCCCTTGCCTGCCATCCTCTCTAGTGCACCTTCTGTGGAGCAAATACCCTGTGTCTTCTCCCACCCAGAAAAGCCTATTCCCCCAAAGCCATGGGATCCAGGGTATGAGACACATCTTTTGCAGCTGCACCTCCAGTCTATGAGAAGCACCTGTGTCCTACAATTACACAGACAAAAAGACTGCCCTACAGTGTCACTGTCTGTAAGTTGGAGAGCAAAGCAGGGTAAAGAGAAGGCTTCAAGCATTTTTTTGAGCACTGCAGTTTTCTGCCCTGTTTTCCAAACTTTCTGTGATGCTCTTGCTCTCTGGGGTTGAAGTGGGGGTGCAGGTCAGCTCCTGTTCTGACACCAAAGCTGAGGGTCCTGCTCTGGAGGTGTCTTCATGGGAACGAGGTGCCCAAGCTGTGAGGCACCTGACATTCAGTTGGTAGGGTTGAGAAATCAGCTGAAACATTCCCCATTCAGCTCAGGGAGGGGGGTGGCTATGAGAAATGGCGTGGGGTTTTCCTGCAAGAAATCTTCCCTCACATATCATTGTGTTTTCTTTCTTGGACAGGTCCCCATGCACAGAGGCAGCAAATGTCCAACAGCAGCTCCATCACCCACTTCCTCCTCCTGGCCTTCAGACACACGGGAGCTGCAGCTCTTGCACTTCTGGCTCTTCCTGGGGTCTACCTTGCTGCCCTCCTGGGAAGGCCTCATCATCACCCCATAGCCTGCAACCACCACCTCCACACCCCCATGTACTTCTTCCTCCTCAACCTCTCCCTCCTTGACCTGGGATCCATCTCTACCACTGTCCCAAAAGCCATGGCCAATTCCCTGTGGGATACCAGGTCTATCTCTTTCTTGGGGTGTGCTGTTCAAGTCTTTCTGTTTCTCTTTTTCATTTCAACAGAGTTTTCTCTTCTCACTGTCATGGCCTATGACCGCTATGTTGCCATCTGCCAACCCCTGCATTACAGGACCCTCCTGGGCAGCAGAGTTTGTGTCCACATGGCAGCAGCTGCCTGGGGCAGTGGGTTCCTCTATGCTGTGCTGCACACGGCAATACATTTTCCATGCCCCTCTGCAGAGGCAATGCCATGGAGCAGTTCTTCTGTGAAATCCCCCAGATCCTCAAGCTCTCCTGCTCAGATTCCTACCTCAGGGATGTTTGGCTTCTTGTGGTCAGTGCCTGTTTAGTTTTAATGTGTTTTATTTTCATCGTGGTGTCCTATGTGCAGATCTTCAGGGCTGTGCTGAGGATCCCCTTACAGCAGGGACAGCACAAAGCCTTTTCCACGTGCCTCCCTCACCTGGCCGTGGTCTCCCTGTTTATTAGTACTGGCACATTTGCCTACCTGAAGCCCCCCTCCATGTCATCCCCATCCCTGGATCTGGTGGTGGCAGTCCTGTACTCGTGGTGCCTCCAGCAGTGAACCCCTCATCTACAGCATGAGGAACAGGGAGCTCAAGGATGCAGTGTGGAAACTGATGACTGGGTGTTTTTAAGCAGCAAAAAGCTTCCCATCTCCTTCTGCATAGTACTTACGGTGTAAAGCACTATAGGACTAGCCTGTCTTCGGTAGCTGGTTTTGGTTTGGTTTAAGCTTTTCTTAGTTGTAATAATGTTGTCCACAAAGAACTGTCATTATTCATACCATTTCTGGCTCTGTATTTACCTGTTCTGTGTGACCCAGAGACTGCGTAATGATGAGCCATGCTCCATGTGTTTTGCAACAAAATAAGCGACCCTGCAGTGAGTTGTTTGTCTGAGATCCTTTATTCAATACCTTCTCTGGAGCTGCAGGGGCAGTGCCTGTGTGCAGAAGTGGAGGGGAAAAGAGTCCAGCAGCAGTGCTTGGTCTTTTTGAGCTGCTCATTTTCCACCTCCATGCTCTTCTTCTGAGCCCTTGTGTTGCTGTAAGGGCTTGAGAGCTCTGGCAGCTCAATATAGTCCTGGTGTGTGGCAGTTTGTGCCAGCAGGCAGGGACAAGCAATGACAATGTCACACAGGGACAATGTCACACTTCTGTGACAGAGCCGACATCCATAACAACATCATGAAAGGGGATCTTCTAAGGGCAGTGTCTGATGGCTTAGGTCTGTTTCTAATGTGTTTCTTAACAACATGCTAAAGTGTGTGAGTGTGCATGGTGGGGGTACAGGGTAGTGTCCTTTCACAGCCAGGCTTCCTGGGAGAGAGGTGAAGGACCAGCAGAGCAAAGTCTGGTCTGTGCCCGTGTTTGCTGGGCACCCAGGGGAAGCTGTTCCAGAGCATTCGTCATCAACCCACCAATAACAACCACCATTTTCAACACTGGCCTCTTACTGCAGCCTGGAGAGGTTCTTTGACCCTCCATGAAGGGACACTGAATGACGAGGTCAGAAGCCTCTGTCTGCATTGTACCAATGAGATGTAAGCATGCACATGGTGCGCGTGTGGTGAGATGAACTGAGTGAGAACAATGCCATCAGCTATTCCTAGGGGTGTGTGCTGAGCTGACCTTGGCTGGACAGCAGGTGCCCACCAAGCCACTCTATCACTCCCACTCCTCAGCTGGGTAGGGGGAGGAAAAATACCATGAAAGGCTTGTGGACTGAGATAAAGACAGGGAGATCACTCAGTAATTACTGTCACAGGCAAAACAGACCCACCTTTCATTTATTACCAATCAAATCAGAGTAGGGTAATGTCCTGGTTTCGGCTGGGATAGAGTTAATTTTCTTCATAGTAGCTAGCACAGTGCTGTGTTTTGGATTTAGTGCTAGAAGAATGTTGATAACACGCTGATGTTTTTAGTTGTTGCCAAGCAGTGCTCCGACTACTCAAGGACTTTTTGAGCTTCTCCTGCTCGGCCAGATGCATAACAAGCTGGGAGTACAGCACAGCTACGACATCTAACCCAAACTGTCCAAAGAGCTATTCCATACCATATAATGTCATGCTCGGGGGGGGTTAGTTGGTCGGTCGGTCAGTCGGTCACGGGCAGAGTGATCGCAGCTTCGGGCTGTGTGATCGTGGCTCGGGCAGAGTGATCGTGGCTCGGGATGGGCTGGGCATTGGTCAGCGGGTGGTGAGCAATTGCATTGTGCATCACATGTTTTATATACTCTGTATATTTTCTTACCATTATTATTATTATCATTATATTATTATTGTTATTGTTGTTATTCTTCTCTCTTATTAAACTGTCTCTATCTCAACCCACGGGTCTTACTTTTCTTTTCCAATTCTCTCCCCCATCCCACTGAGGGGGGGGGGAGTGAGCGAGTGACTGCGTGGTGCTTAGTTGCCAGCCGGGTTAAACCACGACAGGTAATAAGAAATAAAAACAAATCTAAAACCACCTTCCTCCCACCCCTCCCTTCTTCTCCAGATCAGCTTCCCTCCTGAATTGTCTACTTCCTCCCTTCAACAGGCACAGAGGGACATGGAATGGGAGCTGTGGTCAGTTCATCACAGATTGTCTCTGTCACTCCTTCTTCCACATACTCTTCCCCTGCTCCAGGGTGGGGTCTCACCTGTGGGACACAGTCCTCCACAAACTTCTCCAATGTGGGTCCTTCCCATGGGCTGCAGTTCTTCACAAACTGCTCCAGCATGGGTTCCTTCCAAGAGTGAGTCCCTCAGGAACAAACTGCTCCAGCGTGGGCTCCTCTCCCCAAGGAGTCACAGGTCCTGCCAGGAGCCTACTCCAGCATGGGTTCTCCACAGGCTCACAGCCTTCTTCAGGCACAGCCACCTGCTCTGATGTGGGGTCCTCCAGGGTCTGCAGGATTATATTTCATCCACCTGGGCCTCCATGGGCTTAGGGGGACAGCCTTCCTCAGCATGGTCTTCACCACAGGCTGCAGGGGAATCTCTACTCCAGCACATGAAGCAAGTCCTCCCCCTCCTTCTTCAGTGACCTTGGTGTCTGCAGAGTTGTTTCTCCCACATATTCTCACTCCTTTCTCCCAGATGCTGTTGTGCAGCTCTTTTTTTCCCCTTCTTAAATGCGTTATCACAGAGGTGCTACCACTGTCACTGATTGACTCAGCTTTGGCCAGCAGTGGGTCCATCTTGGAGCCAGCTGGCATTGGCTCTATCATACATAGGGGAAGCTTCTGGCATCTTCTCACAGAAGCCACCCCTGGTGCTCCCCCACTGTCTGAACCTTGCTGCCCAAACCAAACACAGCATTCCATGAAGGCTTGTGGGACCGTGTCTTGAGGTTTCTTCACATTGAGAGCAATGTCCTCTGGGAAAACACCTGAATGCAGCACTGGGATGCGCTTCCTTCAACTAAGGTCCCTGCCCCCCTTCTTGGGGCATCTCAGATGAGTGCAGAGCAGAGCAATACACTCCAGGGCTGAAGTGTCCCCCAGCCTCTGGCAGTGGCACAAGGAGGACAGCAAGCCACTGTCTTTTCTGCAATGCACTGCTTCTGCACGTGCAAGGGAAGGACTCCTGCCTCTGAACACCCCTGTGTGTGTGAGGAGTGCACGAGGCCAGCTCAGACGTGGACACCTCACAGAACCCTGGCATTTCTGTGTGTTACACCAGGAACAGCCCCCACCATCCCAGAGACATTTCTCTCACCAACTTTGGACAGGCTCATTGCAAATGCTACCTCACACGTCCTTGGCTTCCTGGCCCGTCCCTTTCATTACACACTATGAACGGAGGGTGCCTGCAGAGGATCTCACCTGCACAGTCCGAAGGGATTCTGCAAGCATGAGTGACATTGCCCTCCAGAAGGGTGGCATTTTTCACCTTTCAGAGGCACAGAGCACATCTAGGGAAGTGGATGCACTCAGTGACACACACCCTCCAAGTTTCATCTTTCTGACCTTCCTTCACAATTCTTTAAGCAACCAACAAAGAAACAAATGTTCTTTCTCATAGGTGTCCTGTAAGGAGAGAGGGGACAAGAAGGACCTAAAGCTTCTGTGGAGACATTGCAATGGGAAAATCAGACATCACTGATGGAGCTTCCTGTACTGCAAATGGGGAACGTCCCCCACTCTTAGACAAATCTGATGACCTGCCCTGTGACTGCGGTTGGGAACACCCTCATCATTATGCTGGGGGCGGAACACTTGAACGCTCCCTACAGCTCCACCACCACACCCCAGCTGCTGTAGTACTATTAGCGCTGTTTTCTGCACCTTTTGCAGGGAACTGAGTTTTTCCTGCTGGTGGCCGCTTCCTACGCTCTGTACTGGGCTGTACGCCACCCGCTGCTCTCTTTGCAGGGCTCATGAACTGGAAGGCCTGTCTCCAGAAGGCAGCTACAACTTTGCTAGGGGGATTTTTCTCATCTACAGTAATCACATCATTCTTGTCCCACAATGTTCTCTGTACACAATGGAGTGGACCACTTCTTCTGTCATGTCACTGGAGGTCTCCTGCAGGAACTGATGCTCGTGCCATTCACTTTCATAACCTGCTTCGTAGAGCTGCCTCCCATTCCTGTTCATGCTGGTATCCCATGTGTGCATCAGAGCTTCCATCCTGGAGCAGCTTTCCCACCCAGCGTGGGCAGCCTGAAGGTCTCCTCCACCTGCTCTTCTCCCCTGTCTAGTGTCACTGTTTTCTACAGCACACTCATCCTTCTCTGTGTGACACCCAGTGTGCCACACCCAAGACGCACTTCTGACAATGTGGGATATAGAGAAGGGTTTTGGTGTGGGAAGGAGGAGAGAGGTGCTGGTGGAGCTGGCCAGTGTCAACATGAGACCTCTCTCAAAGATCTCAGAAAAGCCAGAGTGATCCAGGAAGTCTCAAAGTCCATGGAAAAAGAAAATACCAAATCTGTCATCACCACGTGCAAGAAGGAGGTCTGTGAGAATTACAGGCTGGTCACCTTCACCTTAGTCCCTGGGAAGGTGATGGGAGAAGTCCTCATGCAGCCATCTCCAGGCACGTGAAGGAAAAGAGAAAGATGGCTGAACCCATGTGGAAGGGGAAAGCGGGCGATGTTGCATACCTGGACTTCAACAAGGCCTTAGACATGGTCTCCCATTGTCTCCTTATAGCCAGAGTGGTGATATCTGGACTGAAAAAGTGCACACTGAGGTGGATTGGAGTTATGGTGGATGAACAGGCCCAGATGACATCAGTGTCCTCCTGTCAGCCCTTATCTTTTTGCACTCCTCTGTGACCTGCACTTGGACCAACACTCCTGAAGATCTTGATTATCTTCCTGTATGATGGGATGGAGCTCACCCTCAGCTCCTTTGTAGATGAGGGCAAGCTGGGGGAGGGCCTTTGAGGTACCCTGTCTAGTTCACCCTGCCTCCAGCAGGAGAGTCAGACAAGACAATGTTCAGGTCTCCTCTGACATGAGTTCTTCTGTCATTCAATGAATCTTTCCCTTGGAGAGCTCACTGAAGATAGGATAGGCAGAGCAAGGAGAAAAGACACAGAGGCAGAAGTAAAGAGAGAAAATGTGCCTCTATAAACACAGGAGTTCCTCTGAGCAATTTTTCCTCATTTGAACCATCAGTAAGACCATTTATTTTAATGAATGGCTGCAATAAGCTATTCACATAATACACGAGAAAATAATCATCTAGCTCGCACATACCCTTGGTGCTGTTAATAAAAAACCTATGAAAAATGATCATGAAAATTCATGAAAATTTAGCAGCGCTGCAAAGGAAGAGTTTTTCAGCTATTGGAAAGAGTTCTTTTCTGCAAAGCTTTCAAGTTTGTCCTAAAATCTACATTGAGGTCTTGCTTCAGTTATCCACACAGAGGTGGTCACTGCCTCCAGGATGGCCTGGGGCAGCTGAAGCAGCCCTGTGGGAAACATGCCCCAGGAGATCTGGCAGGCCTTCTGGAGCAGGAGCTGGTATGCAGGCAGAGTGGCTCGGGGTGGTGGAGGGCATCAGCAGCCTCCAGCACTGCTGGGGTGGCTGAGCAGGGACCTCTCCAGCACCGCAGCACATTCTGTCCCCTTGGATACTGGCTGTGAGGTCACTTCTGATGGGCCAGCAGTGGGCAGAGAGATACTTGGAGGTCTGGAAAGCCATTACAATACAGCCCCCAACAAGATGAAATGTTTGGGGAGTCAAGGGTAGCTAGGACAAGGGAGATGGGAGATACACGGGAGGGAATAGGGGCTTGGCCAACCGAGATAGCAGATTGTGAAGAGGTAAGATCCGTTCAGGTAATTTTGATGCCACTGCGACCCTGTCTGTGAAAACATTCCTGTTAGGCCTTTACCCTGTTTCTAATTAGGAACCATAAGTCCTAAGCCTACCCCTAAGTGCAAGACCTCACCCCTAAAGGAATCCACCTCTCTAATTCCTCATCTCAAAATTTACCTCTAAACAAAAGTCCAATCACCTCACCTCACTCTACTCTTCCCTACAGATCACCCTAATCCCTTGCCCTTACCTCTAGCATTAAAACATCGGCCTTAACCTCAGTCCTAACCCCAGCCCTCAACAAAACCCTAATGCACAATGGTAGCCCATACCCTAAACAGTAACCAGACAGCTTTGGCAGAACACCAAACCTACCCTTTAACCCTTTGCCTAATTGCTAACCATGAAAGGCGAGCTCAATCCCTCAACCTTAACTTGACAACTGACCCCCAAAGCCCTTCTTTCGCATGCTCAAATCCCCTCACCTTCAAGCCTTCCCTAACCCTAACTTAAGCTATTTGGCCCCTTGGGGCAGCAGGGGGATTGTGAGGTCCTGGAACATTTGCATGGCATTGGAGGAGAAAAGTGAGGTTACACGCATCTGATCAGTTCGTAGGCCACACGGAGGAGATGGATGGGAATGCTATGGTAAGTCAGTTGTGCCTCAGGGCCTCATTGGCCGGCCACAAGTGTGAAGGTGGCAGTGATGTCATTCTGTCTCTGGAGTTGATGGGCCAGCAGTGGGAACATGGCAGGGAAAGGACTGTGAGGTCACTTCATTCTGCAGTAGCTGATAGGTCAGCCCTTGACTCATGACTGGGATATGTGCTTTTAGGCTCCCATCTGCCAGGGTCTCTGACAGACCAGCAGAAGGCACATGGCTGGAAAGCTGATTGTGGGAATCCCTTTCCCTAAGTACCTGGTAGGCCCATCCAGGCCCGAGTACCTGCTGGGACAGCAGTAGCCATGTGGTTTGTTTGTGTTGATCCAAGCAGCTGAAAGGCCAGCAGCAGGTGCATGGCTTGGAAGATCATGGTGAGGTTACCTCTGTCTGGTCAGCTAGTGCAGCAAGTTTTATAGATCCCATCTGTAGAAGAGTTATCCCATTTTGCTCCTGTGATTGCTTTCAGTGTTTCCCTGGAAGGAAAAAAATTCAAGTCATCATTTCTACTGTCTCTGCAAGAGGCTGCTCACATGGGAATTTGTTGTGGCAGTTTTTGATATAGGTAAGGACACGCAAGTGACCTAATCACTGATACCAGGTGGGAGATTCCTGCAGACTTCTCATTACAATCAAGTTTATCCTGCAACCCAGGAATATGCTCAGCACAACACATCCTGAAGGCCAAGCTGGAACACAGCACAACAGAGACCTGGAACTACTCAGATTTACTGATATGGCTCGCTAACTCCTTGATGGACAATGGCCCTCTGCTAAGGATCACTGATCTGCCTGACAAAGGTTGGGAAGAGGATGAGGTGTCCTCTAAGGCAGTTAGAGAAAGGACACAATTTTAGGCCCTGATAATCACTGGGGACTTTGAAGAACATGGACCTCTGCTAGAAGGCCTTGTTTGGAGAGAAGGTGGAAGGTGGTCCCTGAGCCAACATGGCCGGAAGCTCTCCTAGACTTGTTTTTCACAAGCAGACAAGGCAAGACTGGTGGAAACTGTGGAGGGCAGCTTTGGGTGCAGTGTGAGTGAGGTGGTAGGGAAGAAAACACTGAGGGAAGTGAGCAAGACAATCTATAGCAGGGCTGAGTAGAGAGGAAGAATCACCTCCATCAGGCCTTTGGCACTGCTCTTCCTGACGCAGCCCAAGATGCCATTGTCTGCCTGTGCTGCAAAGGTGCAAAGCCAGGAGAACAAGAAGGCTTTGGGGAGACCTAATTCCACCCTTCCCAGATCTCCTTGGCTATCAGCAATAAATGGAGCCAGCAAAGTCATGAGGGCCAATTAGCATCAGCTGAAATGAGGGAGGAAAATCTTTATCCCCATCAAGACACTCCAGCACTGAAGGAGAGTTCCCAGAGAGCTTGTTTCACCTCCATCCTTGCATCTCTCCAATCCCCAAATGAATAAACCCCTGAGCAACCTGCTGTGAGCCCATAGCTGACCCTGCTGAGGGAAGGAGTTTGGCTGGCCTGGAGATCTCCGTAGGTCCCTTCAAGCACGCATGAGTCTGTGCTTCCGTCCACAAGAGGTTTTTCCTTTATGATGGGAGGGAAAGCCCTCAGGTACCCAGTGACCACTGAAGTCAGACAGAAAGAGGTTTGCTGAGATGATCAGTGGCTTTCTCAACCCGCTCCAGGCATTGATGGTCAGATGTGGGGCTGCTTGGCAGGTACCCCTGAAAGATCCCAATTCTTTCCTTTGTTTCACCTTTTCTTTCCTTTCCCCTCTTCTCTGCCTTCACAATTTCTTTCCTTCGACACCCTGGTACCTTCCCATGCAAACAGCACATCTCTGTTCACCTTCTCCTCCCTGGCCCTAGCTTGTTACCTTTGTACCGTCCTTTGGTGTTTCTGAGCTTGTCACCAGGGGAGTTCCTACCTTGGTCAGCAATTCCATTAAACCACTACCTCCTGCTGTTATCTGTAGCGCCCTGAAAGTCCCCATGCTCTTATCTTGTCATAGGCACCACCAGTCTGGTGGGTCACCTGTACAAGTTTTACAAGGAGAAGTTGAAAGTGATTTTTTGGAGGGTAGAATAACCCCAGACATGAGGGCAGGCTGGGACTTGACCATCTCAGTACTGTTCCTGATGAGAAGGGCCTGGGCATGAAGAGGAAAGACATAGGAGCCATGAATAAAGACAGCTGCATAGAGGGCTGCATTACTTGGAGCATGACCACCCAGAGAAGGGATTTCTCATCCCCCATGTATCAGCTCTGCTGTGGCCACCTCTGGACTCATGTGTCTGGCTGTGGGGCTCCCCAGTCTGAAGGAATGGGGAGGAACTGGAGAGGTTCCAGAGGAGATCCGCCAGGATGGGGGTTGGAGCCCCTGTGTAGAGGCGGAGGGTACTCTAATAGTAGCATGCAACTGCTGGAAGGGTAGTTTCAGAGATGCTGGAGCTTTTCTTGGAAGTGGTAAGAGAAGGAAACTTTCACAAAGAGCAGCTTGGAAGGATTCAGACAGGAGGTGAGGACAAAGAAGTCTCACTCAAAGGGTAGCTTTGTCACCCAGAGGGAGTCTGGATCAGCCCATGGCTTTGTGTTTCATGGATTGGCCAGAGGGTGTAAAGAGACATCAGTGAAGGCATAGAAACGCCAGGGTGAGAGCTAGGTGGGAAAGCAAGATGGATGGCAACAACCTGAAGGGAAAGAGCTGCAGGCACGGGACAGTGTAGGGCAGCCTGCAGCAGAGATGGCCAAGGCCTCTGGCAAGGCTGCAAGATGCAACAGGACTGAGGTCTTTGTCCCCTTGGCTATGGTTGTTGCCTCTGCTACCAAGGCCCATGAGATGAACGTTTAATGTGAGGGTCTCAGGCTCTGTCTTGCCAGGGCCTGGCAGTTTGGCCTTTCTGCTTCCTCAAACAAAGCCAAGGCTTTCCTCAGCGTTACAGCCACCTGCTCAGGGCCTTTGCCTCCCTGCAAGCATGGTCTCCAATTATCTTCTATAATGAGTCCATAGGGAGTCTTTGTCAGTGATTGCCCACAGTGAGGCCCATTAATGCTTCAAGGAACTTTGGGTTTTCTTCTGACTTGGACTTCTTGAGCTGCTTGTTCAGTCTTCTCTCAGTAGCTGAGGTTCATGTCATGAGCCCCAAAAGCCCCAACAAGTTCTTTCTCTTTTTGTGATTTTCTTCAAGACTTGCATAGCTAATTGGAGCTGTTTCATAGTATAGTTAAGGAAAAAGACTTCTAAGTGCACCTACTAATTTTTTTTTCTATGTTAAAGGTAGCACTTTATTACTTTTTACTTTAGAGAAGAGGTCATTCTGCAAGTGATCATGATCCAGAGTGTCTCCTCAGGAGGTCTGGACTGGTTGGAGAAGCAGTCCCTTGAGGTCTGACACTGTATGGGAAATTGGCTGGACAATCGGGAACAAATTCCATCAGTGGCAAAAAATCCTCCAAGGAGCCAGATACTAGTGGCATCCCTCAGTGGTCAGCAAAATTTCATTAAAAAATCATTAAAAGCTGGAAATCAAGGCTTTTTCAGCTATTACATAGATTTTCTGTTCTGCAGAGGCTTCAACTTTTTTTCTGAAGTTTACATTCTGGGTTTGATTCAGTTGTCTGCACAGAGGTGGCCACTGCATCCACAATGTCCTGTGGTAACAGAAGCACAAGAAGTGCACAAGAAGTGCACAAGAATCCTCCAGACGGATTGAGTGGGTTTGCAGGCAGGGAACCTCTGGGATGGTGCAGGACATCACCTTCCTCCAGGGCTGCTGGGTAGGCCGTGAAAAGGCGTATCAAGCACAGCAGACAATATGGCCCCTTGGATGCTGGCTGTGAGGTCACTTCTGACTGGTCAGCAGCAGGGAGAGAGATACTCTGAGGTCATGAAGGTCATCAGAAAGCTGCCCCCAACAAGACGACACCTTTGGGGAGGTCAGGAGCAGCCTGGGCAAAAGAAATGGGAGATCTGGGGGAGTGAAGAGAGTCTTGGCCAACAGACAGAGAAGATTTTGAAGAGGTCAAATGGGTTATGGAGAAGTTACTATGAAAACACTGATAGAAAACTTCCATGTTAAGCCCTCACACTGTCTCTAACCTTAAGCCCTAAATACACCTCCTCACCTTTTCAGCAATCCACTGTTACTAACCTAACTGGGTATGGGCTATCCCTAGCCTCAAACCTTACATCTAAGCCAAACCCCAAAACCATACCCTCTATCCTTACTCTTCCCCCATTGCTCACCCCAGCCCCAGCCCCACTCCAGATGCAGGGTACACTCCATTGCAGTCACTCCATTCTCCCAGTCATCACGATCTGGCTTCTTGATGTCCTGCAATAAGATGCGTCCGCCCCTCTGATTCTGTAGCTTCATCAGTTTCTCAGCATGGTCACGTTCCTCATGGGACTGATGCAAGGAGTACTTGGCAAAGTTTTTCAGAGCCACATCGTCCCGGTCAAAATAGTAGGACATGCTGAGGTACACGTAGGAGGCGTAGAGCTCCAGGTTGGTCTGGCGATTGATGGCGGCTTCGCAGTCCTGGTGGTAGTTCTGGCGCACCTGGGAAGGGGGCGCTGCCATGGCGAGGGCCTTTACCCCCAGTATTAACATGTTGGCCTTATATTGCAAATTGAGTGATTTAAGTCGCTTGAAGAATCACTCTCAAAGGTATAAGCAAAAGGGGTTTCAATATGATGTTGTAGAAGTGCAACTTAACAATGTTCAATGGCAAGGTACGCTCTATTAATTACTGCGTGGAAGAAACACACAAAGGAAAATTGAGTTACACTCAAGTTAGAACGATTCACAGAGAGTCCGTGGATGCAAAAGGCTAAGGAAGACCCTCCCGTTGAGTGACAGGGATCAGAGTAGACCCCCTTGCTTTATAAACACCTGATGGAGTATAGGACTGGCCAGGCCCAATCTTAGTCTCAGACTCAAACAGCGGTTTATGTCTAAGGGATTGCAAAATTTATGTAATGTTTCATTCCCATCAATTCAGCAGGCAATCAGAGTTACCAAGACAAAATGAAAGTTACCATACTACAAGGTTGTGCATGAACTTGGTCGCTTACCAAAGATCTGTCCTTGGTAGAACATCTCCCTGCCTCAAGGAGCAACCTTGAAAGGTGTCCCAGATCCAGGGCAGATCACAGCCATGCAGCCACGCTGCCTAGCAGGGAGGGCTCAGAGAAGGCTCACTCAGGCTGTCACAATTGTGGATTAAAGCAGTTGGCTCGTAGTCAAATTACATGAGATGGAAAAGGTAGGCATGAGGCTACTTGTACCCACAGCTTACTCTTTTCCTTGATAAATGAGCCTTGGGAAAGCCATCTGCTGTTCATGTGTCAATCACACGATCAGTGGTAAAAGCTCATATGCATCGATGCTCACGGTGTCACTCTGCTCCTTTGTGGGTTTTCAGAGAACAGATTGAAACAGCAGGAGTTCAGGGCCCGGCTACAGCTCAGGCCTTTGCCTCTTCTGGAGCCTGCACCAAACCACCACCTCTCTGGTCAAGGGGTCGAACGCATCACAGTCCACCCTGTGACTACAGTCAATCCACTTTGTCAGCTCATAGAGTGGTAGTACGGTTGCCTCTTGCCTCTATGTCATAAATATGTGGTGTATTGCAGATCAGTGGTAAGAGTCCAATTATTTGATAAGGTGTTTAGTTTAGGTGTCACAATTAATGCTTGTTATATATAATTTTAAACAGGCCAAGGAGGCGAGGCAGTGGAGTTGCTCTCTACGAGAGGCAGCGGAGTTGCTCTCTAAGTGAGGCAGCATCTGGAATGTATAGATCTCTGTCCGGGGGTGGATGAAGGACAAGTCGAGAGCTTATAGGTAAAAATTAAGGGACGGGCCAATATGAGTGACACTGTGGTGGGTGTTTATTACAGGTCACCTGACCAGGAAGAGGAAGTAGACAAGACCTTCAACAGACAGCTGAAAGTAGCCTCACAATCACAGGCCCTGGTTCTCATGGGGGACTTCAGCTACCCCGATATCTGCTGGAGGCACCACACAGCAAGGTTCGCACAGTGCAGGAGGTTCCTGCAGAACATCAGTGATAACTTTTTGGTGCAGGTGGTGGAGGAGCCAACAAGGAGAGGAGTTCTACTGGACCTTGTGCTGACAAACAAAAAAGAACTTGTTGAGGGATGTGAAAGTAGGGGGCAGCCTTGGCTGACACTCCAGTGAAGAACCTTTATCCAGCCATTGCAGCATGCAAGCTGTGTGAGGTGTCCCACTATGCCTCCTAAGTTATTCCATCAATGTCACAGCCTGTGACAGACCATGGGGGTCCATCTCCTCCTGCCTCTTCCCAGTCCAAACAGAGTGCTGGACATCTGGGCTGCTGCCCCTGAATTGCGGCTCCAGGGCCAAGCTCAGACTTGTCATGGTGAACAGTGATACCAAGCACCCAAGAGCCCATGCAGGCAAAAGCCTTGCTTCATGGCAGAGACATGCTGGCGAGGATGGCAGAGGGCATGGTAAGACAGACATGGGGTGCCCCCCAAGAGAGCAAACCCTCCTGTGCCCAAGGTGAGAGAGAAAGAGGGCTGGGCTGTGCAGCCCCAGCAGGAGAGAGCATGGCTGTCTGGGGTGTCTCTGCAGCCCTGGAGGGCCTTTGGTGGAGACAGGCACTGATGTCCAGGTGCTGCTGAACATGTCCTTGGCTGTGGACATCCTGTGATCCAGGCAAACTCCAAGTTCATTGGACTCTGAAGACTCTGTATCACCCAGTGTATCTGTATCACCTCTGTATCACCCTCTGTATCACCCCAGTGCAAAGTGCTGCTTATTCATAATGTCCTGGTTTCAGCTGGGATAGAGTTATTTTTTCTTCATAGTAGCTAGCATAGTGCTGTGGTTTGGATTTAGTGCTAGAAGAATGTTGGTAACACACTGATGTTTTTAGTTGTTGCTGAGTAGTGCTGAGACTACTCAAGGACTTTTTGAGCTTCTCCTGCTCAGCCAGGTGCATAACAAGCTGGGAGGGAGCACAGCAAGGGCAGCTAACCCAAACTGACCAAAGAGCTATTCCATACCATACAACGTCATGCTAGGGGGGAGTTAGTTGGTCGGTCAGGGGGACAGTGATGGTGGCTCGGGGAGAGTGATTGTGGTTTGGGGAGTGATCACTGCTTGGAACAGGCTGGGCATTGGTCGGCGGGTGGTAAGCAATTGCATTGTGCATCACTTGTTTTATATATTCTGTATATTCTCTTACCATGATTATTATTACTATTGTTATTCTTCTCTCTTATAGAACTGTCTCTATCTCAGCCCATGGGTCTTACTTTTTTTCCCCCAATTCTCTCCTCCATCCCACTGAGCGGCTGTGTGGTGCTTAGTTGCAAGCCGGGTTAAACCATGACAACACAGTACCTTGTATCGACCGGATAGAGATGGGACAGAGCTGACCTCCCTGCGGGGATGGGAATCAGCCATGTTCACACAAGCACCCAATTAATCTGAGATGCCGACATGGGTGTCTGTCACACATCCGCTGTGAGGGGACATGGCTCTCCTGTAGGTCCTGTGCTGTACCTGCAGAAGTGAGGCAGGAAACGTGGGTGATTGCATCAGTCTCTTTCAAAGCAGGTTCCTGGAGTGCCCCAGGGACACCTGGAGGCAGCGCAGAGCGGGGTGGGGGCAGAGACATTGACACCTTGAGCAGGTCCTCTGCTGCTGGGCTGAGGAAGCTTCCTGGGATGGACGGAGCTCATGGCAAGCAGGCAGCACTGCCGAGAGACAGCTCTGCCCAGGAAGAGCTCCTCTGCAAAAAGCGCAGCAGGGCTCTGGGAAAGGAGTAGGGCAGCGAGAGATTAAAGGCAACCAGGAGTGGGAGGAGAGGAGAGAGCTGAAAGGGAAGGAATCTGGACAGCCCCTGACGCGGTAAGTCTCTTGGTGCAGGGCAAGGCAACCGCGGTTCTGGGAAGGCTCTCCTGAAGCTCTCATGCCTCCAGGCTCCAGGATCTGTCAGGAGGGCTCCCAGCCCAGGGGTTCTGTTAGCAAGCGTGAAGGCCTGAAGCCAGTGTGCGCACCCAGAGCTGCCCAGGCCATTTCAGAGGGGACTTTGCCAGAGGCCAGGGCTACCCTGAAGGCGAAGAGCTTTCCTGAGCCTGTGCTTTCAGTTTCCTGCTGTTTCAGGGAAAAGGGAAAAGGTGCTGCTCATTGGGGAGAGAGACTGGGAGTCCTGAGCTGCCCCACTGAGAGATCAGTAGGTGTGGTAGGAGCCAAGTGAACTGCTTCCACCCACTCCTCTACCTTCAGGGAGCACCAGCATCACCTTTATTGTCCTCATCAGGCTTTGTCTGACTTGCTCTTTACTGCCTGCAAGAGGGGAGTACCTCTGGAGAGTGGCCGAAACTGGGAGGTTTCTTCAGGGCAGACTGAGCAGACAGCAGCTGGTGATGGGCTCTGTGATCCCTGAGAGGGGTAGAAATTGAGAGCAGAGAAACCATTTCTGGCAGGGATAGTTCCAGGCAGCAGACGCATGAGCAGAGACCTCTACAAAAGTCCAACCATCAATGTCATGGGAAGGACAATTTGGAAAAAGCTCCCTGTCACCCCCTCCAGGGCAGACCCCTCCTTGGAGCAAGAACCCTGCTCTCATCTCCCACCCAGCGCAGCCTCTGCCCTCCAGGCTGTGTGCTCCAGGGCAGGAGTTGCCTCTGCTGCAGCCAGAGCTCCAGCACAGCAGAGGTGCATCTCTCCTGACACGTGGCCCCTTCCCTCTGCAGAGCCAAGGGGCTGAGAGCCACTGCCCTGGCATTTTGCTGCCTGGGACGTGCTGGGCTCTGCTGGGCATGGAGAAGGCTTTCCTGAGTGCCTGCCTGCCTCTCCTCTCCTTGCTTCCCTTCACAGAAGAGTCACAGAATATTTCTTTGTTTCTGCCCCTGGTTGTGCTGCTCTTCTTCCTGCTCCTGGGGTCCTGGCAATAAGAGTGGTGGTGTGGGGAAAGTCTTGGAGGTGCTTGAATGCCTGCTCGGACACGTACCTGGAGGGCGCTGCCCTGGGGCTGTTTCCATGGCACCTAAGGGGCCCAAGCCCTCTCTTAATTTTCCCAGCTCAAGATACCACAGGCAGTGCCTGGGTAAGAAGACGCTGTTTCCCTCAGCAGACATCACCTTAAGAGCCCTGGTTCTGCTGGACAGGGAGTCCTGCAGGGCTGTGAGCATCACTCCAGAAGGGCAGAGCTCTCCTCCAGGACCTTTGTGGTGGCTGAGAGCACCTGATCTGCCCATGAAAATCACCATCCTGGTCCTGTCCTATTCATCATGATGCTGCGTAGCTGTGCTTTGTTACCCTTCCCAAGAACATTTCCCAAGTGGGATGAGGGTGTCTGAATCCTGAAACACAGTCTAAGGAGACACATTACATGCACCTGATTCCCCATCTTTCTCTGTGGAGAGAAAGCGTCCTTCTGAGCTTTTTGCCCTGTGCTATAGTGCAGCTCAGGAAACTCCACCCCGGGAACCCCCCCTTCAAACACACGGGGTATTTCTTCCTCCACGTGTCATTGCTGTAAAGCAGGGCTGACCCTTAAGGAGCCCATGGGTAGAAGGCACTGCTCTGCACAGAACACTCAGCCAAGCACCAACCAGAGCTGAAGTGATGGAGCTGCATCACAGTCCCCCAGGAAAGAAAAGCACCCTTAGGTATTTCTCACTGAATGAATAAGATTTTGCTGAGAGAAGCTTCTCTGAATTTTTCTGTTTTATCTCCTTTAGCAGTTTCCATGCCCAGAAGCAACAGATGTCCAATGGCAGCTCCATCAACCAGTTCCTCCTCATGGCATTTGCAGACACAAGAGAGCTGCAGCTCTTGCACTTCTGGCTCTTCCTGGGCATCTACCTGGCTGCTCTCCTGGGCAACGGCCTCATCATCACCGCCATAGCCTGTGACCACTGCCTCCACACCCCCATGTACTTCTTCCTTGTCAACCTCGCCCTCCTTGACCTGGGATCCATCTCCACCACTGTCCCCAAAGCCATGGCCAATTCCCTGTGGGACACCAGGGCCATCTCTTTCTTTGGTTGTGCTCTTCAAGTCTTTGTATCTGTCTTTTTAATTTCAGCAGAGCATTTTCTTCTCACTGTCATGTCCTATGACCGCTACGTTGCCATCTGCAAACCCTTGCACTATGGGACACTCCTGGGCAGCAGAGGTTGTCTTTACATTTCAGCAGTCGCCTGGGGCACTGGATTTCTCAATGCTGTCCTGCACACAGCCAATACATTTTCACTCCCCCTCTGCAAGGGAAATGCTATAGACCAATTCTTCTGTGAAATACCCAAGATTCTCAGGCTCTCCTCCACAAATGCCTACCTCAGGGAGGTTGGGCTTATTGCGGTTACTGCCTGTTTACTCTTTGGTTGTTTTGTTTTCATTGTAGTGTCCTACATCCAAATCTTCAAGGCAGTGATGAGGATCCCCTCTCAGCAGGGATGGCACAAGGCCTTTTCCACGTGCCTCCCTCACCTGGCTGTGGTCTCCCTGTTTCTCAGCACTGTTATATTTGCTCACATGAAGCCCCCCTCCATCTCCTCCTCAGTCCTGGATCTGGTGGTGTCATTTCTTTACTCAGTAGTGCCTCCAGTACTGAACCCCCTCATGTACAGCTTGAGGAACAAGGAGATCAAGGAAGCCTTGCAGAAAATATTTTAACATGGAGTACTGCAGTGTTAGTAAGGTGTCCAGCATCCTCAGGAAAAGCTCGGATGCTCTTTTGATCATATAAGTCTTGTTTGTCTCTTTGTTTATTATAAGTCTTATACTACTTTTACTTAAATAATATTCTGCTTACCCACCTACCAGTGGTTTTTTTACCTGAAAGACCTGATGTACATATGGAGTGAGGCTCCTGGTGTAGGGAAACACAATAAAGAATGCCAGAAGAAAATTGTCTCTGCTCCCATCTCTTAACATGTCCTATGGAGCTGGGGGTGCAACCCCACCATACAGGAGGGGCCAAGTACCACAAGCCCAGCTTCCACATTGAGGAGCAGGAACTTGTGGACCTTGGGGCTGCCCCTCGCTGCCTCAGTGCACAGATCCTTTCTGCCACCTTCACTTTGGGGCTGCTGCTTCCCTGGAGCCATGGGCATGGACAACAGCAGGACCTGGTCTTTTTAGAGCAGCACTACCAGCTCAGGGCCCTGTGAAGAGCATGGGGTGGCAACCAAGACAGGCTTTCCAGGCCAGCCTGGACATGCTCACCTGGGGAAAGGGATGTCCACGGAAAAGATCAAGGAAGGAATCTATGAGAAACAGAAAGATCTTTATGCAGGCACTCACTCAGGGAAGGCTGCTCTGCCCTCTGGCCAGGACTCTTGCGCTGGCCTGGGGAGAGGGCGTGGCAAAGGCAGCGTGTGGTGGGGGTGAACTGGACCCAAGAGCACAAGTTTTTCCATTTTCCTGACCTCCATTTCCTCATGCTGTGGTGAGCATCCAGCCCTGGGGTTGATGGGGAGGCTGACCCCTCTCTGCCCCCCAGCTCCTGCTGTGCCCTTCAGAGGGGCTGGGGCTGTGGGGTGAGTGCCCAGAGCTCTGCAGCACCCTGTGGTGGGCATTGCCATGGGCACTTTTCAAATAATAGTTTTGTCCTCCAGGCACCTGATCAGCCCCCCCCACAGCCTGGCTATTAGCTCACTCCTGGGCTCTTCTTTCCAGCTGAAACCCCAGGTCTGGTTCTGAGGTGACATGCTGCTTGGTTTCAGGTCTGCTCCAGGGGAGATAGGGCTGAGCAGGGTGCCCATGAGCACGGCCTGCCCTCCTGCCTGACACAGAGGTGTCCTCAGAGACAGCAGACACACTTGCCCCTGCCTCAGCCTTCTGTGATTCAACACAAGCACTTGATGGCTGACCTCGTGTGGACTCTTTTACTTACAGACACAGCAGAACTGGATGAGGATGTCAATGCTGAGGGCAGCCATGGCTGCACTGACCATGGCAGAGAAAAAAGACAAAGAATAGACTCACAGCCTTGGACTACAGGAGAGCAGATTTCAGCTGACTCAGCACCTGCTTGGCAGGATCCTGGAGAGCCAAGGTCCATGGAACTCTCTTGGATCTTCATGTACAACAACATCAAAACCCAGAAACACATCAGTCTGCTGTTCTGGGAGTTGAGCAGGACCTGGCTGGAGGCTGGTGTGGATGAACAGGGATCTTCTGACTCAAGCCTTCAAACACCACAAGGCATTGCACAAGGCTGGAAGTGGGAACAGGTTCTCCAGGATGTAGAGAGAGACATGGCCTTGGGGTGCAGGGGTGGAGGTAGGAAAGCCAAAGCTGACCTGGGGCTGGAACTCACAAGGAATAGGGAGAGCAAGCACAAGGCCTTCTGTAAGTTCACTGGCAGCACGAGGAGTCAGCTGAGTAAAATGTGGTCTCAGGGCTCTCAGGGGGCAGGATATGTTGCCACAAACCCTGGAAAAGGCTGAGGAACTCACAGTATTTTTCCCATCCCCTTCCCCTGGTAAGATCTGCCCCAGGCCTTCCTGGTCCTTGAGTCTTCTATCGACATCTCTGCTAGTAAGGCTGCACCCATGGCAGAGGAAGCTGTGTCTGAGGGGGAACTTATGTCTGTTGGGCGCACACAGGTCCATGGGCACACACATAGGTCCAGACGGGATGTGCCCAAGGGTGCTGAGGGAGCTGGCTGGTTGTCATTGCAAGGCTGCACTTGATCCTCTTTGAAATGCCAGGGCATTTCATGGTGGGAACAAGACAAACATTGCACCCAGTTTCAAGCATGGCAAGAAGAAGCTTCCGGGGAACTACAGGCTGGTCAGCCACATCACAGGCCCTGGGAAGGTGATGGAACAAATTCATTTGATTAAATCCTTTGCCCAGATGTCTCAGCAGTTGCTAGCTCAGATGTCCTGGGGTAGCTGAAGTTAGCCCTATGCTGCTCAGAAACATGACCCAGGACCTCTGGGAACCCTTCTGGAGCGTTAGCTGGTCACCAGGAAAAGTATCTCCAGGGAGCTTATTTGAGACATCTTTCTCTCCATTGACTAGAAAGGGCAGTCGAAACAACTTGATTTGACATAGGCATCTGTGCTGAGGTGTCTGATGTCAGAGGAGACCGGTCTCCTCGTTTTCTTCACCTAAGGAAGAGTCACTCTTCATTTACCCAGGAAGGAGTGGACAGGGAGTGGACAGGGAGTGTTCATAGATGACCCAAAGATCCCTTTATGTATACACTGTAATAGAGATGTGTTGAGGTGAGTGCAGATGTGGCCAACCAAACCCAGGCTGTTTCACTGAAGTTGGTCACCTGACTTCCCAGTATCAGCTGAGAGAGCCTGACACCTTGGTGGGTGTCTGTCTCTGTTCAAAAAATGAGGAGTGGCTGTTGCAAATGAATTTGTGAATCCCGCCTACTGCGCCAATTTGTTGCAAATGAGTGACTTTACACAATTTGATTTAGTACGAGGTTTTAGTTTATTTTTACATTTACAGCAAATCACAGGACTGGATTGTGATATTGCCATAGCACTCAATCATCAGTCGATTAACAAAGGGATTGGACAAACTTTGTTTTAATCAAAGCAGTGACTTAGTTACTACAATTTGAAAATCACAAGGTTCACTCTATTGCTGCTTGGAAGAAATAGACAAAGGAAAAATAAGTTACACACGAGTTAGAATGGATCACAGAGAAATCGTGGTTGCAGAGAATAATGAGGATCCTCTTGTGTCACGAGGTTGAGAGCAGGCCCCCTTGCTTTCTCAACTCCTTTTCAGAGAGGAGTCTGGATGCTGCTGGGTCAATCTCAGTCTCAGGCTTGGTCAATGGTTTATGTCTAAGGATAATTTGTGTCTAGCAGCAGTCTAGGACCCATTTTGTAATTAGTTCACACACATTATTTAAATCAATTCCCAGATGCATACACACAGACATGATTATATTTATATCTATGTATATAAAAAGTTTTACCTGTTAAAAATTCCCCTCTAGTTCAGTGAAATATGTCAAAAGTCTTGGCATTTCTCAGTGGGTGAGGGCTGAGCCTCAAGGAGGGAAGGCTGTTGGTCTTTGGCAACGGACCTCCGAGCAAACTTGAGAGTTTGTGAGATCTGAGAGGAATCCCACTCAGAGGGAGGTGCTAGTCACATCCTGCTGCAGTCCAGGAGAGCTCAAAGGGGCCTCACTTTGAACCACTGTTTTATAGGGTCATGAGATGATTGGCTTTAGTCATTTGTAAACTGTCCACAATCAGGCTGGAGATTAATGATTTCCAGAAACCATAGCACCGCTGCTCTTGGGTTGTGACACTGGTACCGCCCCGCTTGGGTTACTACCCAGGTGAGGCATGTTTCAAGGCTGTCAGGGGGTAGCCGATTGTTCCTGTTCTGCTCCCCACCTTGAGCAATTGTGATGGGTTGAACCTGGCTGGATGCCAGGTACCCAACAAAGCAGCTCTATCACTTCCCCCCTCTGCTGGATAGCGGGGGAAAGATATAGTGAAAAACTTGTGGGTCGACATAAGGACAGGGAGAGACCACTCACCAAATACCATCACGGGCAAAATAGACTTGACTTGGTGAAAATAATTATAATTTATTACCAATCAATTCAGAGTAGGATAATGAGAAATAAAAACTGACTCTGAAAACATCTTCCTCCCACCCTTCCCTTCTTCCCAGGCTTAACTTTACTCCCAATTTTTCTCAACCTTCTCTACCTCTTCCTGCTGAGAGGCACTGGGGGATGGGGAATGGGGATTCCAGTCAGTTCATCACACTTTCTTCTGTCACTCCTTCCTCCTCAAGGACTCCATGTTCTTCCCTGCTCCAGTGTGGGGTCCCACTCATGCTATGTCCCATGTGCAGATCTTCAGAGCTGTGCTGAGGATCTCCTCTCAGCAGGGGTGCCACAAAGCCTTTTCAAAATATCCCCCTCACCTAGCCATGGTCTCCCCGTTTCTCAGCACTCGCATGCTTGCCCACCTGAAGCACTCCTCCATCTCTTTCCCATTTCTAGACCTGGTGGTGTCATTTCTGTACTCAGTGATGCCTCCAGCAGTGAAGCCCCTCATCTACGGCATGAAGAACAAGGACCTCAAGGAGGCCCTTTGGAGACTGACCCAACTGACACTGTTTCACTGACAATAACCTGCCTCCCCTTCTCCTCACATTTCCCCGAGTTTTAGGCCACCAGTCCTCTTTTCTCTTGTGATAATCCTGCTTATAGATATTTTGCTGCATATATACCACTTGCCTTGAGGATTGATCCTATTGTGTCTCACTCTTGCTCAACACTCTGTCAGGGCTGGCCTTTCAGATAACAACTCTTCAAATCAAAGGACATGTCCAAGCTTCAGTGCCTGAAGGCTGGGCTCTTCCTCCAAAGCTCCTTCCAGGACAATGTCCAAGGAATTGGTCTTTGAAATAGTCTTTTCTCCTTGTGTTCTCAAAGTTTTAAGGGTTAAGATCATGGTACCATTTGGTTCCACTGGACCAAACATTCTAGAGTTCAAAGCTCTCTTCCTGGTGTCCAATGGGAGGGGAAATTGTCCATGAGCTCCCATTATCTCCTCAGGTTTCTTCATGTATGACAGGACTGATGGCATATACCAGACTCCCTGGAAATGAATTAGGAGGGATGAAGAGAGAATGAGAACATGCCACGTGCCCCTGGATTGCCATGAATCATAGAATCATAGAATCCTTTAAGTTGGAAAAGACCTTTAAGATCATCAAGTCCAACCATTAACTTAACACTGTCTTCCCACCACTAAACCATGTACCTAAGCACCTCGTCTACCTGTCTTTTAAATACCTCCAGGGATGGGGACTTGACCCCTTCCCTGGGAAGCCCAGTCCAGAGCCTGACAACCCTTTCATTGAAAACAATTTTTCCTAATGTCCAACTTAAGCCTGCCCTGGGGCAACTTCAGACCACTTCTCCTCATTCTATCGCCCATTACCCGGGAGAAGAGCCCGACCCCCACCTCACTACAGCCTCCTGTCAGGCAGTTGCAGAGGGCGATAAGGTCTCCCCTCAGCCTCTTCTTCTCCAGACTAAACAACCCAGTTCCCTCAGCAGCTCCTCATAAGACTTGTGTTCCAGACCCCTCACCAGCTTTGTGGCTCTCCTCTGGACATGTTCCAGCAATGCAACGTCTGTCTTGTAGTGAGGGGTCCAACACTGAACCCAGCATCCGAGGGGAAGCCTCACCAGTGCCCAGGACAGGGGCACGATCAATTCCCTACTCCTGCTGGCCACACTAATCCTGATACAAGCCAGGATGCTGTTGGCCCTCTTGGCCACCTGGGTGCACTGCTGGCTCATATTCAGCTGGCTGTCAACCAGTACCCCCAGGTCTTTTTCCACCAGGCAGCTTTCCAGCCACTCTTCCCCAAGCCTGTAGCATTGCATGGGGTTGTTGTGACCAAAGTGCAGGACCCGGCACTTGGCCTTGTTGAACCTCATATAGTTGGCCTCTGCCCATGGATCCAGCCTGTCCAGGTCCCTCTGCAGAGCCCTCCTCCCCTCCAGCAGATCAACACTACCACCCAGTTTGGTGTCATCTGCAAATTTACTGAGGGCACATTCAATCCCCTCATCCAGATCATTGGTAAAGATGTTAAAAAAGACTGGCCCCAGAAATGAGCCCTGGGCAACACTGCTTGTGACCGGCCGCCAATTGGATTTAACTCTGTTGATCACAACTCAGCCATCCTGTCACCAAAATTGGGAAGAACGAACCTCATAACACCAATGGAGTGTTAAAAGGCAGGCATTCTTTATTCACGGCGCCGGATGCATGGGGGATCACTCCACCGAATGTGCATACCTGGCACCTGTTTCAGTCAGGTTATATAAATCAAATAGATACACATTCATTACATTCATAGATAATCGATAACATTCTCTCTAGTGATTGGTACAAATTCTCTCGCTTCCTATGTAAATTACTGTGCAAACTCAGTTGTTCACTTCTATTGTTCACCTTTGAGTAGGTGGTATCATTTGGGTAGGTGGTCAATGAGTTGGTGGTCACAATCTCCCCCTGCCGGAATTACCTCTTACCTACTCGGCTCTCAGTCTTGGTAGTCCTAGCCAGCTTTCTCGGTCCACTACACGAAACTACCTTCCATCTTCTTCTTTTGACAGGTGCACATTGTTTATAGTTTCAGCTACATTAATAATTACCTTAAGACTACAGATCATAGCCATGATATACTACTCTCATTGTCATGAACTTAGTGTTCAGTTGGGTAGGGCTGTACAGAAGAGAACATAGCAGCATTCGTGCTTGCATTTTGTAGTTAACTGATTCGATCCCATCACCCCAATGCTGAAAACTAAGATAGATAACAATTTCATCATCATTTTGGTTACAATCCAGCCAGTTTTTTACCCAGTGAAGGGTACACCTGTCTAGGCCATGAACACCAGCTTCTCTAGGAGAATGCTGTGGGAGACTGTGTCGAAGGCTTTGCTAAAGTCCAGGTAGAGAACAACCACAGCCTTTCCCTCATCCACTAGGCAGGTCACCAGGTCAGAGAAGGAAATCAGGTTGGTCAGGCAATACCTGCCTTTCATAAACCCATACTGGCTGGGCCTGATGCCCTGCTTGTCCTGCATATGCCTGGTGAGTGCACTCAAGATGAACCACTCCATAATATTCCCCAGTACGAAGGTCAGGCTGACAAGCTTGTAGTTCCTCAGATCCTCCTTCCAGCCCTTCTTGTAGAAGCGCATCACATTTGCCAACCTCCAGTCATCTGGGACCTCCCCTGTTATCCAGGACTGCTGATAAATGATGGAGAGTGACTTGGCAAGCTCCTCTGCCAGCTCCTTCAGTATTCTCGGGTGGATCCCATCCAGCCCCATAGACTTGTGGGTGTCTGGATGGTGTAGCAGATCGTAAACTACTCATAATCCCGTCATAACCCCGTCAGCCCCTCCGGAGACTGAATTGATTGATGTAGACATCCCGGAGTCGGAAAACACCTGCTGCAGTCCCCAGCAAGTGAGCTGGGGGACAGCCAGTGGATCCATTTAAGGAGGCTCACAGAAAGCAAGAAAGGGGACCTGTTAATTCCTTTTCCCCTAGGCCCCTTTAAGACCCCAGTCACATTCTAGGTAGATACGGGTGCTCAGATGTCAGCACTCTGAACAGATGTGGAAATGTATCTAAGTGACAGACATCTTTACAAATTCCAAACTATGGCTGGCAGCTTGAGTTAAGTGTTGGCTGCCTGGGGACAACATTGTAACAGAGCTCACTATGATACTAGGGACTTTACCTGAAAATATTTTGGGGCTCAATTTACTGAAAGGGAGAGCATGGGTATACTCCAAAGGGAGGGAATGGAAATTCCGACTCCCTATGGCTTCAGTAAGGCTTTTGCAGTGGCTGCCTGCACTCCCACCTTCAAAAAAAGTTAATGTGAAACCTTATACCTTACCATTAGGGGTGAGAGAGGCGATTGCCCCTGTAATAACCGAGTTACAGGAACAAGGAGTAATCATCCCAACTCACCCCCCTTATAATTCCCTGGTGTGACCAGTCTGCAAACCAAACAGAAAACGGTGATTAACAGTCAATTATTGGCGCTTAAGTGCTAATATATGTCCCCTAACAGCTGCAGAGCCTGACATGGCCGAGCTGATCGCAATAGTACAAGTTGTTCTTGGGCTTGTGGCCCACCAAATCCTAGTTACTGTTGATGTGACAGACACGGTCTTATGGTCCCCTTACAGGAATTGGACAGGGACCGCTTTGCTTTTACCTGGGAAGGGATACAACTTACCTTTACACGTCTTCCTCAGGGATACAGCCATTCACATACCATCACCCACTACACACTGCCACAGGAGCTTGCCCAGATTACCCCGGAGGAGGGAGTTAAGGTATATCAATATATCCTTGATATATTGATTGGCGGCCCTGATGATACCAGTTTAGTAGGAAAGACCCAAACAAAAATAATTTCTCACCTGGAAGGTTTGAAGCTCCAGATCCCAGCAGAGAAAGTACAGCTCTCTTCTTCAGAAGTAAAGTTCCTGGGTGTCTGGTGGAGAGGAAGAATGGTGTGCATTCCCCCTGAAATGTTAACTACCCTTGAGCAGGTGAAAATGCCTGAAAATAAGAACGAACTGCAACGTTCCTTAACCTTGTTTTGGAGCAAACATATTCCCAATTTTTCTACCACAGCTTGCCCCCTCTATGATTTAACATGCAAATGGGCTCCCTGGGACTGGACCCCTATTCATGAAGAAGCCTTGAAGTTGTTACTTTTCAAGGCTGGGGTATATCAGGCCTTAGGGCCAATACAGCCAACAGATCCACTCCATATCGAGTGGGGTCTTGCAATCCATGGGTTATCCATACATATGTGGTAACATGGACTGGGGGGTCTGATTGGTCCTATAGGGTTTTATTTGTGCAGTTTCAAAGATGCAGAGAAATGTTATTTGATTTGGGAGAAAGGTCTCTCTGTGGACAACCTAGCTTTGTAGGAGGTGGAAAAAAGTATACAGCAGCAACCAATCATCTTGTGACGGCCCTTTAAAGTCTTGAAACCGATACTGGCTGGAACCCCCGTTCCTGCAGGGGTTGCACAGCAAGAAACAGTGAGGAAGTGGTATGCGCAATGAGATCACTATTGGCACACAGGACAGATAGAAGAGGGAATGCCCAAAGTGCTCCAAATACAAGATCCACCCTCTGACCACCCAGACACAGAACCTCCTCCTTCACACATAAAACCTGCTCCTCCATTTGAGTCTCATCTAAAAAATGTGTGGTTAACCAATGCATCTTCTAAAAGAGAGGGAAAAATTTGGAAGTACCAAGCAGTAGCCCTACCTGTTGACTCAGGAGACGGAATCATAACAGTAGGTGAGGGAAGTGCCCAGGTAGGGGAACTGACAGCCGTTTAGAGTGTGATAAAGAGAGAAGCTGAGAACAGGGGATATGTGCGGTTTAAAGGGTGCATGGAGTGGCTCCCCTCTGGCAACAGAATCAGTGGGAGGTTAACTGGGTACCCGTGTGGCAAAGAGAAAAATGGGAGGAGATCTCAGATCTTGCCAAACAGGGAACTTTCTTGGTAGGATGAGTAGCTGCACACCAAGAGGGGAATCATCCAGCGCACACCTGGAATAATCAGGTAGTTCGCTAACCCACTTAGCTATGATGGTGGCAGAAGCCAAAGAGGAAAAGTGGGGACATCTGTTCGAGCAGTTACATGTGAAGCAATTAGTTTAGGAGTTAAAGAACTTTTCAAGCTGGTGGCAGGGGCTGACCTGTTACCCGGGAACTGTGTAACGAGATCATTTCTGCTTGCAGTCAGTGCTGTACAGGATTAGAAAGGCATCCCTTCCAAGAACTCCCCCTCCACTTACAACACTGGAAGGGACTATGGGACATCTGCAGTTGGATTATATTGGTCCTTTCCAAATCTCTGAGGGAAAACACTATGTTCTTATTGGGGTGGAAATGGTGTCGGGACTTAGCCATGCAGTGGCTATTGCGAGAGCAACTGGGGACAACACGGTGAAAGGGTTAAAGCTATGTTTTGGTTATCTGCCTAAACCCCAGCCCATTCCATCAGATCACTTTACTGCCAGGTGGTGCAGGAATGGGCAAAGGGTGAAGGAATACAATGGGTGTTTCACACGCTCTACTATCCTCAAGCTCATGGGATAGAACAAAGGGCTGCTAAAATGTGTATATCTTCTTAATGTGTAAAAATACCTGATGGGAGAGCATGAAGACAACTGAGCCAAACTCAGCAGTTCCCTGTAACAAGATGGACACAGCTAAAACCACATGAAATTCCATCTGAAATCCACACTTTTTGACTGTGAGGGTGGTCAAACACTGGAACAGATTGCCTAGAGAGCTTGTGGAGCCTCCATCCATGGAGATATTCCAAACCCACCTAGACAAGGTGTTGAACAACCTGCACTAGCTGACCCTGCCTCAGCTGGGGGAGTTGAACTAGGTGATCTCCAGAGGTCGCTTCTAACCTTAACTATTCTGTGAGTATAAAGGAGACAATTCAGACAGAAATAAATGAACACCACCTGGCCTTGACAACAAATACCTTGGAATCCTGTGGAGAGGACGCGTGCTGAGAAAGGGAATAGCGTAAGGAGGAAGGAGTGGCTGAGCTGAACTGTTATGTACTGACTGTAACCCCCCATTTCCCACCCCCCTTGTGCCTCTCAGTGCTGGACTGAAGCAATAATTTGAGCCTGGGGGGGGGAAAAAAAAAAAAGTGGGCTACAGAACAAGCTTTAATACTTTTATCATAGTTTCTCACTATCCAAATCTATTTTGACAATAAATTTGTAATTGATAAGTGATCTCTCAGTCTTTGTCTTGATCCATGAGCATTTAAAACTCCTTTAAACTCCTTTGCCCATGCTGCCCCTCCCCATAACTTTGAGGAGGGCAAGGGAGTGAGCATCTGGGTGGGTGTCTGGCTGCTGGCCAAGGCTAACCCACTACAGGATATCATCAGGAATGCTGCGTCCAGTATGGGGCTCCCCAGCACAAGACAGACCCTGACAGACTGGAGTGAGTCCTGCAGAGACCAGAAGGATGGCTGGGACCTGGAGAACACTGTGGACAAGGAGAGGCTGAGAGAGCTGGGAATTTCTGAGAAATCCCTCAGAGTCCAACGCTGGAGCAAGGACCCAGGCCAGTTGGTGGGATCTCCATCAGTGGAGTTTTTCAGTATTTGTTGAGGCAAGGCTGTGAGCAACTGATCTTACTGAAGCTCTCTGAGAATGGGCTTGGCTGAGAGGCCAGCTGTGGCAAGAGCTGTGGGACTTGGTGAGAAATCAATGTCAGTAGGAAACTGATTCCCTTTTTGTTAATAATGGCACTGGAGTTGGCTATCCCAATGCCCCAGTGGAGGACGGGGGTAACCATGCAGCAAAGGTCCCTTCTCAGGACTGGGGTGTATGGCCAGAGATAGAAATGGCCAGTGTGTGGAGTGGTCTGGGAAAATTGCCCTGGGACAGCTCCCCTGGGGTGTCCAGCAAACATCACAGACTGGACCCCTCTCTACTGCACACTCGGAGCCTTGCTTCCTGCACTGTGTCACTTGGCTTTGCAGCAGGAGCACCCTGCTGGGTGCTCTCACCCTGCACGCTCAAACAGCTGAGCTCTACCCAGGTGGTTTCCTCTCCCAGGCACTTTCCTGGCCAGACCAGCCCCTCCCCAGCTCTCCCCACCTCCCCTGCCCTCTCACCAGCCCAGCCCACCAGAGCAGCCCAGCCTGGGCTGGCCCCACAGCAGTGCCCACCCCAGGATGCAGAAGGACTCTGGGCACTCACCCCACAGCCCCTCTAAAGGGCCGAGCAGAGCAGGTCCTGCGGGGCAGAGAGGGTTGTCAGCCTTTCCCATTGTCCCCAGTGCTGAGGGCCCATCATAGCATGAGACAGGGGCCAGTGTCTCCCCTTATGTCCATGAGATCCTGATCGCCAAGTGACAGAAGCCCCACTAATCCGGCCCCTCTCCCCAGCACAAGATTCCTGACCCAGCGGCACCTCAGGCTGCTCCGGCTGCCCCAGCAACAGCACAGCCTGCCCCAAGCTGGTGCATGCAGAAATCAGTCTCTCCTTGCCATTTATCACCTCCTGGAACCATGGTGTTGCTC
Source organism: Gorsachius magnificus (assembly GCA_034008185.1). Classification (NCBI taxonomy): domain Eukaryota; kingdom Metazoa; phylum Chordata; class Aves; order Pelecaniformes; family Ardeidae; genus Gorsachius; species Gorsachius magnificus. The sequence continues at coordinate 4,338,485 of CM067102.1, read as the reverse complement.
CCTTGCTCTTGTCCAGGGATGTCCCTACCCCCAGAAAGCCTTTTCCCAGGGGACTGTGCACATGGAGAACCCAAGCACAGCAGCACGGCCTCGTGGGGACAATCTCTTCAGCCTGTTCCTGACCTCAGATTTGGAAGAAAAGCCCAACCTCCAGATATCTGCCCTGAGGAAATCCACATTTTATTACAGAGATATGACACAGGAGGCCAGCTGTACCATCATGCCAGACACACGTATGAAGGCCTCTGTGTCAGACAGGCTGGTTTTCTGTCTCTGGCGAAGCGGAGTGGCTGCAGACATTCCTGGACAAATATGGTTATCACAGATGCAACACCCAAAGCACAGGAGAATCTCAATATAAATTGGAAAAAACCTTGTGAAGAGACAGGGGCATCATATTGCTGCTGCAAGACCACTGATTACATCAGCTTCTTCAGTGCATCCTTGAGCTCCTTGTTCCTCATGCTGTAGATGAGTGGGTTCACTGCTGGAGGCACCACCAAGTACAGCACCGCCAGAAGGAGATCCAGGGGTGCGGAGGAGATGGACGGGGGCTTCAGGTGAACAAATGTGATGGTGCTCAAAAAGAGGGGTACCACGGCCAGGTGAGGGAGACACGTGGAAAAGGCTTTGTGCCGTCGCTGCTGAGAGGGGATCCTCAGCACAGCCCTGAAGATCTGCACATAGGAGAGCACAATGAAAATAAAACACCCAAAGCCTGAACAGGCACTGACCACAATAAGCCCAACCTCCCGGAAGAAGGCATCTGAGCAGGAGAGCTTGAGGATCTGGGGGATTTCACAGAAGAACTGGTCCACAGCATTGCCCTCGCAGAGTGGCACTGAAAATGTATTGGCCGTGTGCAGCACAGCACTGAGAAAGCCACTGCCCCAGGCAGCTGCTGCCATGTGGACACAAGCTCTGCTGCCCAGGAGGGTCCTGTAGTGCAGGGGTTTGCAGTTGGCAACGTAGCGGTCATAGGCCATGACAGTGAGAAGAAAATACTCTGCTCCAAGGAGGAAGGACACGAGAAAGACCTGTGCAACACATCCTGCATAGGAAATTGCTCTGGTATCCCCCAGGGAGTTGGCCATGGCTTTGGGGAGAGTGGTGGAGATGGATCCCAGGTCAAGGAGGGAGAGGTTGAGGAGGAAAAAGTACATGGGGGTGTGGAGGCAGTGGTCACAGGCTACAGCAGTGATGATGAGGCCATTTCCCAGGAGGGCAGTCAGGTAGATGCCTGGAAAGAGCCAGAAGTGCAAGAGCTGCAGCTCCCGCGTGTCTGCAAACGCCAGGAGGAGGAATTGGGTGATGGAGCTGCAGTTGGACATTTGCCTCCTCTGAGAACACAGCACTGTTCAAAATGAAAAAGAAAATGCCAAGTTTGGGGATTCTTCTCTGAGCAAAATCAAAGCCATGTCCCAGAGACCCTGCTGCTACATACACCCGCTTTGCCTTTTCTAGGAGACGTTTCTTCATCTCCGTGGCTGCAGCTCTGTTTGGTGCTGGGTGGGTGTGTTCTGAGGAGCAGGGCCTCTGCCCACCGACGGCCAACGAGTCAGCCCTGCTCTGCAGCAGTGGGTTCATGGGAACAGTGCGGGCAGGAGTTAGTCCTGGTGTTTGACTTTGTCAGATGCAACCGCTCATAATGCAAAAGGCTCAACATCTGCACTCCCAGTGCTGAGGTGATTTCTCCTGGCATGAGAGATGGCAGAATACAGTTTGACAGGTTTGGGTTTTTCCAGCTCTCCCTCCCACCCCAGGAAGTGGTTTTGGATGTCACAAACCCTCAGCATTTCTACTGCACTCAGGGAGAAGAGAGTTCCTGAGAGGCAGGAGGATTGCTTGTGGCTTAGAGCAGAGTGAAGGGAGCTGGTCTGTCCCTCCCAGCTGCCCTGGGCTTTCACCTTTCTGAGCTGGAGGGTGATCACACTCCCATGTTACTCTGAAGATCACCAAACACACTGCTGAGAGCAGAGGGATTCACTGCAGACCACTAAATGTTTCACCCTTTCCTAAGGTCTCAGCACTCTACTTTTAGCCCAGGACACACATGGCTCATCTTACCAACCCCACAGCATTTCCTCAGACATTAGGTCTCTGCGTTCTCCATGGGGCTTTCAGATGAAACAGGTGCTATGGAAAAGGTCTGCATCCTGGAAGGCAGTTCAAAGCTTGGAAGAACACCTCAAATAGATAGCCATGTGCCCTGAAGATGTCACCTCTGTAAGTCAGCTCATTCCCCAGCCCCACAGACTGCATTGCCCACAGCCCCAGAGGTGAGAGGAAAGCTGGGAGACTTCTTCCCATGGACACATCTGCAGGGGATGACACATGAGATCAGTGTGTGACTCCAGCTGAAACTCCCACTCCCAGAGAGCCTGACAGCAAACCCAAGAGAACAATAACAGTAACACAGGCAAGTGGAGAAACAAGGAAAAATAGAGTGAGGGTCGGGCTGAGAGAGGCCAGGGCAGAGGCAGGCGAGCCCTCAGGCAGCGTTACCCTTCCCCAGCTCTGGGAGAGGAGGCCAGGGAGCTTGCTCAGAGGAAGGGCTCGGCATTGGAAGGGATCATGCTCAGATTTCTGAATTCTCCCTCCCACAACATTTCTGTAATTAGCTTCCTCTCATTCCCTGATCATAGCCCTGCTGCCTGGAGATTCTCACCCTGGGAGGTGTTTCCCTGTTCCAGGTCTTTTTGCTGTCTGCTGTCCATGCTCACAGACCCCATCCCAACCTCTGTGTACTCAGCTTGGCCCTCCAGAAACCTGCCTGTTTGCAGGGCACCGGCTGTGTGCATGGTCCTGTTTGCAGATGGAAAAATACAGTGTTTAAGAACCCTGACAGGTCCATCAGAGGTGATGCTGGTGCTGGCCACAGGAAGAAGAGTGGCAGAAGGCACTTTACCAGGCTCTCTTAAGTCATATTGATCACTCAAAGTTGCAGTTCAGGAGTCTCAGGGACCTGCTAAAATTTCAGAGTTCATTTTCAATTTATCCTTTTACCTCCCCCTCACTACCCTCTCAAAAAGTAAATGCAAAGGCAGAATCAGGAAAGATCCTTATCTTTATAGTAATCCCTGCCTTAATCTTCTCCTCCAGACATCCCCTTGGAAATGTCCTGGGAGTGATGTGGAGCTGTGAGCTGCCCTGATCCATGCAGCACCCTCTCAGCAGCAGAAGGACCCTGCCTTGCTGGGGGTCACTTCTTCTATCCACAGCTTCTCCCAACAGAACCCTGGGGAGCTCCCTGGGCAGGCTGAGTGCTGACCCTGGCAGGCAGCAGAGTCCCTGCCCCAGCACACAGCCCCCTGGGGTGCAGGGATCCTGCTGGGAAGGACATCCCTGAGCACCCCTGCCTGCACACCCACCTTCACGTCCTGCAGCCCTCCCTGGGAGAAGGCAGCCGTCATGCCCTGTCCCTCTGATGGTGCAGCAGGGAGTCCCTGCTCTGCAGCACATCCTGATCCTCTACACCAGAGAAACTCTGAGAGTTGTACTTACAGATACCATCAGCTGTGGGATGTTCCACCTTTAGGACACCTCCAATGGAAACTCAGAGCCTTGTCCTGCAGCCAGAGAGTTACCATGGTAAGGGCTGTGATGAATACTGAGCTGTCAGCGACTGAGCTCTCAGCATCCTCCCACTCCAGACTGCCTGTAACCTCTCCCTGCCTCTCTCCTCTCCCCTCGGTGCCTGCAGGCAGTGCCCTCAGCCCTGCTGCGCTTTGCAGAGGAGCTGCTCCTGGGCAGAGCTGTCTCTCAGCAGTGCTACCCACGCCATGAGCTCCCAATCCCCTGCCCTCCCTCCCTCCCTGGGGAGAGCCACTTCTTCCCAGCAGTGTCATTTCTTCTATCTGGGACTGAGATAAGTCTAAAAATCACCTGTATTTCCTATTATTAGGCAGGAGAATGACAGGCAGGGATCTTCTTTTTCCTGCTGAGGGAAGGGATTCAGATGAGTCAATCAAGGCATCTCATCCTGCATCTCCATTGTTGGTGCTGGAAGGGGGACTGAGCTCCCTCTTGTGCCTGTCACAAACACAGAGGAGGTGGGAATCCTCTTGCCTCAGTTCAGGCAGGCATTAGACACCTGCATGTCTGAAGAGGCCTCACTGTATAATAAATTGCCAGAAAACGAGAAGCAATGTGCCCTGTTCACTGATGGGTCCTGTCTTCTTGTGGGAGATCATCAGGGGTGGAAAGCTGCTGTATGGAGTCCTATACGACAAGTCGCAGAGACTGCTGCAGGAGAAGGTGAATTGAGTCAGTTTGCAGAGGTGAAAGCCATCCAGCTGGCTTTAGATATTGCTGAAAGAGAAAAATGGCCAATGCTCTATCTCTGTACTGACTCATGGATGGTGGCAAATGCCCTGTGGGGGTGGTTGCAGCAATGGAAGCAGAACAACTGGCAGCGCAGAGGCAAACCCATTTGGGCAGCCACATTGTGGCAAGATATTGCTGCCCGGGTAGAGAACTTGGTTGTAAAGGTACGGCACATAGATTCTCACGTACCCAAGAGTTGGGCTACTGAAGAACATCAAAACAACCATCAGGTGGATCAGGCTGCTTAGATTGAAGTGGCTCAGGTGGATCTGGACTGGCAACATAAGGGTGAATTGTTTCTAGCTTGGTGGGCCCATGACACCTCAGGCCATCAAGGAAGGGATACAATCTAGAGATGGGCTTGTGATTGAGGGGTGGACTTGACCATGGACACTATTGCACAGGTTATCCATGAATGTGAAACATGCGCTGCGATCAAGTAAGCCAAGAGGTTAAAGCCTCTCTGGTATGGAGGATGGTGGCTGAAATGTAAATATAGGAAGACCTGGCAGATTGATTATATCACACTCCCACAAACCCGCCATGGCAAGCGCTATGTGCTCACCATGGTGTAAGCAAGCAGCAGATGGATGGAAACATACCCTGTGCCCGTACCACCACCCAGAACACTATCCTGGGCCTTGAAAAACAAGTCCTATGGTGACATGGTGCCCCAGAAAGAACTGAGTCAGACAACAGAACTCATTTCCGAAACAACCTCGTAGACCCTTGGGCCAAAGAGCATGACTTGAGTGGGCTGGGAAAATTAAAAACAATGGACTGGTAAATATTGCCCTGAGAGCGATGGGTGCTGGGACATTCAAACATTGGGATACACATTTAGCAAAGGCCACCTGGTCAGTCAGCACTGGGGGATCTGCCAACCGAGCTGGCCCTGCCCAGTCAAAGCTCTTACGTACTGTAGAAGGGGACAAAGTCCCTGTACTGCATTTGTGGGATTGCTTTTGCTCTGTGTATATATCAAAGGACAGGGAAAATGCCGGTGATTAATTGGAATGTATTTTAAAGTGTGGTGGCCAAGAGGGCCAATGGTATCCTGGCTTATATCAGGAATTTTGTGACCAGCAGGTCCAGGAATGTCATCCTTCCTGTGTACTCAGCACTGGTGAGGCCGCCCCTGAAGTGATGGGTTCAGTTTTTGGACCCCTCACTCCAAGAAGGACATGGAGGGGCTGGAGCGCATCCAGAGAAGGGCAATGAAGCTGGTGAGGGGTCTGGAGCCCAAGGCTGATGGGGAGCAGCTGGGGTACCTGGGATTGTTCAGCCTGGAGAAGAAAAGGCTGAGGGAAGACCTTATCACTCCCTACAACTGCCTCACAGGAGGTTAAAGCAAGGTGTGTGTCAGTCTCTTCTCCCAAATAACAAGTGATAGGTCAAGAGGCAATGGCTTCAAGTTGCACCAGGGCGAGTTTAGATATGATATTAGGAAAAAATTCTTCCCTGAAAGAGTTATGAGGCACTGGAAGGGGCTGCCCAGGGAAGGGGGTCAAGTCCCCATCCCGGGAGGTATTTAAAAGACGGGTGAACGAGGTTCTTAGGGACACGGTTTAGTAGTGGACAGGTATGGTTGGACTCGATAATCCTGTCTTTTCCAACCTAAGCAATTCTGATTCTAAGGGGAGCCGTACCATTGTCACAAGCCAAGCAGAGCGGTACCAATATCACAACCCAAGAGAATCTATGCCATTGTTACCAGAATTTCAGTGCTTACTGTCAGGTTGTGGTCAGGATGACAGTTTACAAATGACTAAAGCCAATCATCTCATGACCCTATACAACAATGTACCTTCGCCGGGTAAAAAATTGGCTGGATGGCTGAGCCCAGAGAGTTGTGGTGAATGGAGTTAAATCCAGATGGCAGCCAGTCACAAGCGGTGACCCCCAGGACACAGTTCTAGGGCCGGTCTTGTTTAATATCTTCATCAACGACCTGGACGACAGGATTGAATGTGCCCTCAGTAAGTTTGCAGATGACACCAAACTGGGTGGTAGTGTTAATCTGCTGGAGGGGAGGAGGGCTCTGCAGAGGGACCTGGACAGGCTGGATCGATGGGCTAGGGCCAACTGTATGAGGTTCAACAAGGCCAAGTGCCGGGTCCTGCACTTTGGTCACAACAACCCCATGCAACACTACAGGCGTGGGGAAGAGTGGCTGGAAAGCTGCCTGGTGGAAAAAGGCCTGGGGGTACTGCTTGACAGGCGGCTGAATATGAGCCAGCAGTGTGCCCAGGTGGCCAAGAAGGCCAACAGCATCCTGGCCTGTATCAGGAATCGTGTGACCAGCAGGAGTAGGGAAGTGATCGTGCCCCTGTACTCGGTGCTGGTGAGGCCGCACCTTGAATACTGTGTTCAGTTTTGGAACCCTCACTACAAGAAAGATGTTGCCTTGCTGGAACATGTCCAGAGGAGAGCAACCAAGCTGGGGAGAGGTCCGGAGCACAAGTCTTACGAGGAGCGGCTGAGGGAACTGGGGTTGTTTAGTCTGGAGAAGAGGAGGCTGAGGGGAGACCTGATCGCCCTCTACAACTGCCTGGCAGGAGGCTGTAGTGAGGTGGGGGTCGGCCTCTTCTTCCTAGTAACGGGTGATGGGACGAGGGGAAATGGTCTGAAGTTACGACAGGGCAGGTTTAGGTTGGACATTAGGAACAATTCCTTCCCTGCAAGGGCTGTCAGGCACTGGACTGGGCTGCCCAGGGAAGGGGTGAAGTCCCTATCCCTGGAGGTATTTAAAAGATAGATGATGTGCTTAGGGACA
>CM067102.1:4297823-4327495 GCA_034008185.1 Gorsachius magnificus | reverse complement strand
AAAAAAAAAAGGGGGGAAAAGGCTGCATCCAAAAACGGGGGGAAAAAAAATAAAAAGGGGCCCGTTCCAAAAAAGGGAAAAAACAAAAAAGTAGGAAGAGGCTGCATCAAAAAAATGCGGGGGGGGGGGGAAATAGAGGAAGAGGTGGGTTCCCAAAAACAAGGAAAAACAAAAAGCGGAAGAGGCTGCATCCAAAAAAGGAGAGAAAAAAAAAATAGGAAGACACCACTTCCCAAAAAAGGGAAAACAAAAAAATCAGAAGGGGCCAGTTCCAATAAACGGAAAAAAAAAAAGGAAGAGGCCAGTTGCAAAAAATGGGAAAAAAAAAAGAGGAACGCGCTTCCAAAAAAGGGAAAAAAAAAATAGGAAGAGGCTGCATCCAAAAAAAAAGGGGGAAAAAAAAAGAGGAAGAGGTTCATCCGAAAAAAAGGGGGAAAAAAAAAGGAGGAAGACACCCTTCCCAAAAAAAGAAAAAAAAAAAATGGGAAGAGGCGGTTTCCCAAAAACGGAAAAAAGAGGAAAAGGCCCAAAAAGGGGAAAAAAAAAAGGAAAGAGGTTGCATCCGAAAAAGGGGGGAAAAAAAGGAGGAAGACACCTCTTCCCAAAAAAGGGGGGAAAAAAAAGATCGGAACAGGCCGGTTCCAAAAAACGGGGAAAAAAATAAAATAGGAAGAGGCCAGTTCCAAAAAACGGAAGGAAAAAAAACCAGGAAAAGGCTGCATCCAAAAAAGGGAAAAAAAAAAAAAAAGGAGGAAGAGGCTGCATCCAAAAAACGGGGTGGAAAAATAGAGGAAGAGGTGGGTTCCCAAAAACGGGGAAAAAAAAAATAAGAGGAAGAGGTTGCATCCGAAAAAAAGGGGGGAAAACAAAGGAGGAAGACACCTCTTCCCAAAAAAAAGGAAAAAAAAAAATCGGAAGATGCGGTTTCCAAAAAACGGGAAAAAAAAAAAAGAGGAAGAGGTTTCATCCGAAAAAAGGGGGGGAAAAAAAGAGAGGAAGACACCTCTTCCCAAAAAAGGGGAAAAAAAAAAAATCGGAAGAGGCCAGTTCCAAATAACGGGGAAAAAAAAATAGAGGAAGAGGCTGCATCCAAAAAACGGGGGAAAAAAAAGGAGGAGGAAGAGGCCAGTTCCCAAAAAGGAAAAAAAAGTAAAATCGGAAGAGGCCGTTTCCAAAAAACGGGGAAAAAAAATAAATAGGAAGAGGCCAGTTCCAAAAAACGGGGGAAAAAAAAAAAGAGGAAAAGGCTGCATCCAAAAAACTGGGGGGGAAAAAAAGGAGGAGGAAGAGGCCACTTCCCAAAAAGGGAAAAAAAAAAATCAGAAGAGGCCAGTTCCCAAAAACGGGAAAAAAAATAAAAGAGGAAAAGGCTGCATCCGAAAAAAGGGGAGAAAAAAAAAACGAGGAAGAGGCCGGTTCCCAAAAAGGGGAAAAAAAAAAAAAAGAGGAAGAGGTTGATACGTAAAAAGGGGGGAAAGGAAAAGGAGGAGACACCTCTCCAAAAGGAAAAAAAAAAATGGAAGAGGCCATCAAAAGGGAAAAAAAAAAGAGGAAAGGTGCATCCAAAAGGGAAAAAAAAAGGGAAGAGGCTCCAAAAGGAAAAAAAAAAAAGGTTCCCAAAAGGGGAAAAAAGAGAAGACATTCCAAAAAGGAAAAAAAAAAAGAAGAGCATCCAAAAGGGGGAAAGAAAAAAAGGAGGAAGACACCTCTTGCCAAAAAATGGGAAAACAAAAAAAAATTGGAAGAGGCCAGTTCCAAAAAACGGAGAAAAAAAAACAGAGGAAGAGGCTGCATCCAAAAAACGGGGGAAAAAAAAAGAGGAGGAAGAGGCCGCTTCCCAGGGAAAAAAAAAAGGAAAAAGGAAAAGGGAAGAGGTCTCCAAAAGGAAAAAAAAGACTTCAAAGAAAAAAAATGAAGGCGTTCCAAAACGGAAAAAAAAAAGGAAGGCTCATCCAAAAAAGGGAAAAAAGAGAGGAGGAAAGGCCTTCCAAAAGGAAAAAAAAAAAGAAGGCGTCAAAAGGAAAAAAAAGGAGAGGCGTCCAAAAAGGGAAAAAAAAAGGAGAGGTCATCCGAAAAGGGGGAAAAAAAGGAGGAAACCCTTCCAAAAAAAAAAAAAAAAATGAAGAGGCCAGTTCAAAAAGGAAAAAAAGAGGAAGAGCCATCCAAAAAGGAAAAAAAGAGAGCGTTCAAAAAGGGAAAAAAAAGGAAGAGTTCCAAAAGGGGAAAAAAAAGAAACCCAAAAGGGAAAAAAAAAAGAGCTCCAAAAGGGAAAAAAAAGGAAGAGCCATCAAAAGGGAAAAAAAGAAGGGCCATCCAAAAGGAAAAAAAAAGAGAGGCTTCCAAAGGAAAAAAAAAAAGGCGCTCCCAAAAGGGAAAAAAAAAGAGAAAGTTCCAAAAAGGGAAAAAAAAGGGGAAGAGCTTCAAAAAGGGTGAAAAAAAAGAGGGTTCAAAAGGAAAAAAAAAGGAAGAGGGTCAAAAAAGGGGAAAAAGAGAAAGGATCAAAAGGGAAAAAAAAAAGAGGCTTCAAAAGGAAAAAAAAAAAAGAAAGAGGTTCCAAAAAAGGGAAAAAAAGGAGAGCTTCCAAAAGGAAAAAAAAAAAGAAGAGTATCAAAAAGGGAGAAAGAGGAAGACTCTCCAAAAAGGGAAAAAAAAATGGAAGAGCCATCCAAAAAGGGAAAAAAAAATGAAGAGCCATCAAAAGGGAAAAAAAAAAAGGAAAGGCTCCAAAAAGGAAAAAAAAGAAGAGGCGTCAAAAAGGAAAAAAAAGGAAAGTCATCCAAAAGGGGGAAAAAAGGAAGACCTCCCAAAGGGACACCTCCAAAAAAGGGGAAAAAAAATCAAAAGAGCGGTTCCAAAAAACATGAAAAAAAGAGGAAGAGGCCGACCAAAAAGGGGAAAAAAAAAAAGGAAAGTGAAGAAAAAAGGGAAGAAAAAAGGGGAGGAAACCAAAAAATGGAAAACCAAAAAAAAGAGCAACAAAAAACAGAGAAAAAAAAAAGGGAAAGCACAAAAAGGGGGAAAAAAAAAAAAGAGAGGAAGAGGCCGCTCCCAAAAAGGGGAAAAAAAAGAGGAAGAGGTTTCATCCGAAAAAGGGGGAAAAAAAGAGGAAGCACCTCTTCCAAAAAAGGGGAAAAAAAAAAAATCGAAGACGCCGTTCCAAAAACGGGGAAAAAAAAAAAAGGAAAGGCCGTTGCAAAAAATGGGGAAAAAAAAGAGGAACAGGCTCTCCAAAAAAAGGGAAAAAAAAAAATCGGAAGAGGCTGTCAAAAAAGGGGAAAAAAAAATAAGAGAAGAGGTGCATCCGAAAAAAGGGGGGGAAAAAGGAGGAAGACCCTTTCCAAAAAGGGAAAAAAAAATTGGAAGAGGCCAGTTCCAAAAACATGGAAAAAAAAGAGGAAGGGCGTCCAAAAAAGGAAAAAAAAGAGAGAAGAGGCGTTCCCAAAAGGGGGAAAAAAAAAAATGGAAGAGGTGTCCAAAAAGGGGAAAAAAAAAGGAAGAGGCATTCCCAAAAAGGGAAAAAAAAAAAAAAAGGAAAGGCCATCCAAAACGGGGGAAAAAAAAGGGAAGAGGCCATCCAAAAAGGGAAAAAAATAGAAGAGGCCATTCCCAAAAGGGAAAAAAAAAAAAAGAAAGGCCATCCAAAACGGGAAAAAAAAAAAAAGAGAAAAGGCTCTCCAAAAAGGGAAAAAAAAAAAAAAAAGGGGAGAAGAGCTGCATCCAAAAAACGGGGGTGGAAAAATAGGGAAGAGGCGGGTTCCCAAAAACGGGAAAAAAAAGGGGGAAGAGGTTGCATCCGAAAAAAGGGGGGATAAAAAAAGGAGGAAGAGGCCGGTTCCCAAAAAAGGGAAAAAAAAAAAATCAGAAGAGCCAGTTCAAAAAAAAAACGGGGAAAAAAAAAAAAAGGAAGAGGCCTAATGGGAAAAAAAAAATGGGGGAAAAAAAAGAGGAAACAGCTGAACAAAAAAAATGGAGAACAGAAAAAACGGGAAGAGGCTGCATCAAAAAAAGGGGAAAAAAAATAAGGAAGAGGTTGCATCAAAAAAAGGGGGGAAAAAAAAAAGGAGGGGAAGACACCTCTTCCCAAAAAGGGGAAAAAAAAAAAATCGGAAGAGGCCAGTTCCAAAAAACGGGGGAAAAAAAAAAGAGGAAGAGGCTGCATCCAAAAAACGGGGGAAAAAAAAAGAGGAGGAAGAGGCCGCTTCCCAAAAAGGGAAAAAAAAAAAAAGAGGAAGAGGTTTCATCCGAAAAAAGGGGGGAAAAAAAAAAGGAGGAAGACACCTCTTCCCAAAAAAGAGGAGAAAAAAAAAAATCGGAACAGGCCGGTTCCAAAAAATGGGGAAAAAAAAAAAGAGGAAAAGGCTGCATCCGAAAAAAGGGGCAAAAAAAAAGAGGAGGAAGAGACTGCATCCCAAAAAGGGAGGGGGAAAAAAAAAATCGAAAGAGGCTGCATCAAAAAAAAGGGGGGGGGGAAATAGAGGAAGAAGCTGCATCCAAAAAAAAGAGGAAAAAAAAGAGGATGAGAGTGCATCGACAAAAGAGGGGGAAAAAAAATCGGAACAGGCTGCATCCAAAAAAAAGAGGAAAAAAAAGAGGATGAGAGTGCATCGACAAAAGGGGGGAAAAAAAAGAGGAAGAGGCCAGTTCCCAAAAAGGGGGAAAAAAAAAAAAAAGGAGGACACCTCTTCCCAAAAAGGAAAAAAAAAAAAAAAGGAGGAACCTCTTCCCAAAAAGGGAAAAAAAAAAAAATCAAAAGAGGCCGGTTCCCAAAAAACAATGGGAAAAAAAGAGGAAGAGGCCGGTTCCCAAAAAGGGGAAAAAAAAAAAAAGAGGAAGAGGTTGCTCCGAAAAAAGGGGGGAAAGAAAAAGGAGGAAGACACCTCTTGCCAAAAAATGGGAAAACAAAAAAAATCAGAAGACGCCAGTTCCAAAAAACGGGGAAAAAAATAAAATAGGAAGAGGCCAGTTGCAAAAAATGGGGAAAAAAAAAAGAGGAACAGGCTGCATCCAAAAAAATGGGAAAAGAAAATATCGGAAGAGGCTGCATCAAAAAAAACGGGGAAAAAAATAAAATAGGAAGGTGGTTGCATCGAAAAAAAGGGGGGAAAAAAAAAGGAGGAAGACACCTCTTCCAAAAAATGGGAAAACAAAAAAAATCAGAAGAGCCAGTTCCCAAAAAACGGGGAAAAAGAAAAAGAGAAAGAGGTTGCATCCGAAAAAGGGGGGGAAAAAAAAGGAGGAAGAGGCCACTTCCCAAAAAAGGGAAAAAAAGAAAAAAAAATCGGAAGAGGCCAGTTCCAAAAAACGGGGGAAAAAAAAGAGAAGAGGCCATCCAAAAAAGGAAAAAAGAAAAAAAAATCGGAAGAGGCCAGTTCCAAAAAACAGGGGAAAAAAAACAGAGGAAGAGGCTGCATCCAAAAAACGGGGCAAAAAAAAAGAGGAGGAAGAGACTGCATCCCAAAAAGGGAGGGGGAAAAAAAAAATCGAAAGAGGCTGCATCAATAAAAAGGGGGGGGGGGAAATAGAGGAAGAGGCTGCATCCAAAAAACAAGAGGAAAAAAAAGAGGATGAGAGTGCATCGACAAAAGAGGGGGAAAAAAAATCGGGAGGCCAGTTCCCAAAAACGGGAAAAAAAATAAAAGAGGAAGAGGCTGCATCCAAAAAACGGGGGGAAAAAAAAGAGGAGGAAGAGGCCGCTTCCCAAAAAGGGGAAAAAAAAAAAAGAGGAAGAGGCTGCATCCAAAAAAGGGGAAAAAAAAAAGGAGAAGAGGCCGCTTCCCAAAAAGGGGAAAAAAAGAAAAAGTGGAAAAGGCTGCATCAGATGAAAGGGGGGGAAAAAAAAGGAGGAAGAAGAGGCCACTTCCCAAAAAGGGAAAAAAAAAAAATAAGAAGAGGCCAGTTCCCAAAAACGGGAAAAAAAATAAAAAGAGGAAAGGCTGCATCGAAAAAAGGGGGGGATAAAAAAAGTAGGAAGAGGCCGGTTCCCAAAAAGGGGAAAAAAAAAAAAAAGGAGGACACCTCTTCCCAAAAAGGGAAAAAAAAAAAAATCGAAAGAGGCCGGTTCCCAAAAAACAATGGGAAAAAAAGAGGAAGAGGCCGGTTTTCAAAAAAAAAAAAAAAGAAAACAAATGAAAGGGGGGGAAAAAAAAGGAGGAGGAAGAGGCCAGTTCCCAAAAAAACCGTTTCCAAAAAACGGGGAAAAAAATAAAATAGGAAGAGGCCAGTTCCAAAAAACGGGGGGGAAAAAAAAAGAGGAAAAGGCTGCATCAGATGAAAGGGGGGGAAAAAAAAGGAGGAGGAAGAGGCCAGTTCCCAAAAAGGGAAAAAAAAAAAATCAGAAGAGGCCAGTTCCCAAAAACGGGAAAAAAAATAAAAGAGGAAAAGGCTGCATCCGAAAAAAGGGGAGAAAAAAAAAAAGGAGGAAAAGGCCGCTTCCAAAAAAGGGAAAAAAAAGGGGTAAGAGGCTGCATCCAAAAAACGGGGGTGGAAAAAAAGAAGAAGAGGCCGGTTCCCAAAAAGGGGGGAAAAAAAAATAGGAAGAGGTTGCATCCGAAAAAGGGGGGAAAAAAAAGGAGGAAGAGGCCACTTCCCAAAAAGGGAAAAAAAGAAAAAAACATCGGAAGAGGCCAGTTCCAAAAAACGGGGAAAAAAAAAGAGGAAGAGGCCATTCCCAAAAAAGGGGGAAAAAAAAAAAAGGAAGAGGCCGGTTCCGAAAAACGGGAAAAAAACAAAAAGAGGAAGAGGCTGCATCCAAAAAATGGGGGGAAAAAAAAGTAGGAAGAGGCCACTTCCCAAAAAGGGAAAAAAAGAAAAATCAGAAGAGGCCAGTTCCCAAAAAAGGAAAAAAAAAAAAGAGAAGAGGCTGCATCCAAAAAACGGGGGAAAAAAAAAAGGAGGAAGAGGCCGCTTCCAAAAAACGGGGGAAAAAAAAAATGGAAGAGGCCAGTTCCAATAACGGGGGAAAAAAAAAAGAGGAAAAGGCTGCAACCAAAAAATGGGGGGAAAAAAAGGAGGAGGAAGAGGCCACTTCCCAAAAAGGGAAAAAAAAAAAAATCGGAAGTGGCCAGTTCCCAAACATGGGAAAAAAAGAAAACTCGGAAGACGCCAGTTCCCAAAAACGGGAAAAAAAATAAAAGAGGAAAAGGCTGCATCCGAAAAAAGGGGGGAAAAAAAAAAGTAGGAAGAGGCCACTTCCCAAAAAGGGAAAAAAAGAAAAATCAGAAGAGGCCAGTTCCCAAAAACGGGAAAAAAAATAAAAAGAGGAAGAGGTTTCATCCGAAAAAAGGGGGGAAAGAAAAAGGAGGAAGACACCTCTTCCCAAAAAAGGGGAAAACAAAAAAAATCAGAAGACGCCAGTTCCAAAAAACGGGGAAAAAAATAAAATAGGAAGAGGCCAGTTGCAAAAAATGGGGAAAAAAAAAAAGAGGAACAGGCTGCATCCAAAAAAATGAGAAAAGAAAATATCGGAAGAGGCTGCATCAAAAAAAAGGGGAAAAAAATAAGAGGAAGAGGTTGCATCCGAAAAAAAGGGGGGAAAAAAAAGGAGGAAGACACCTCTTCCCAAAAAAGGGGAAAAAAAAAAAATCGGAAGAGGCCAGTTCCAAAAAACGGGGAAAAAAAAAAGAGGAAGAGGCTGCATCCAAAAAACGGGGGAAAAAAAAGGAGGAGGAAGAGGCCAGTTCCCAAAAAGGGAAAAAAAAAAAAATCGGAAGTGGCCAGTTCCCAAACATGGGCCGATGAAAGGGGGGAAAAAAAAGGAGGAGGAAGAGGCCCTTCCCAAAAAAGGGGAAAACAAAAAAAATCGAAGAGGCCACTTCCCAAAAAGGGAAAAAAAAAAACTCGGAAGAGGCCAGTTCCCAAAAACGGGAAAAAAAATAAAAGAGGAAAAGGCTGCATCGAAAAAAGGGGGAAAAAAAAAAAGAGGAAGAGGCTGCATCCAAAAAAGGGGGAAAAAAAAAAAAGGAAGAGTGATCAAAAAAGGGGAAAAAAAAAAAAAGGGAGGGCCGCTTCCCAGAAATGGAAAAAAAAATAAAAGAGGAAAAGGCCGCATCCAAAAAAGAGGGAAAAAATAAAAAGAGGAAGAGGCCGCATCCAAAAAAGGGGAAAAAAAACAAAAAGAGGAAGAGGCCGCATCCCAAAAATGGGAAAAAAACAAAAGAGGAAGAGGCTGCATCCCAAAAAAGGGGAAAAAAAAAAAGTGGAAGAGGCCCCTTCCCAAAAATGCGAAAAAAAAAAAGAGGAAGAGGCTACTTCCCAAAAAGAGAAAAAAAAAAAGAGGAAGAGGCCACATCCCAAAAATGGGAAAAAAAGAAAGAGGATGAGAACAATTCCCAAAAAGGGGAAAAAAAAAAAAGGAGGAATTGGCCGGTTCCCAAAAAAGGGAAAAAAAAAAAAAGGGGGTCTGCCTGTGCTGAGGAAGACACAGGGAGCTTTTGTGCCTCCCAGAAATGATGGTGGCCTGTGCAGGGAGAGGGGATGCAGCTGCTGGGAGCAGAGGCTGCTGAAATCACTGAAGCCCCCGCAAACAGTTCAAGGAGGAAGAGGGCTCTTGCAGCCCAGGATTTGACAGCCATTTATCAGATTGGGGAAATCCTGCTGCACTGAGCTCAGGAGGGCCCAGGGGTTCTTTGTTGCCATCATTGCCACCTCTTGGGTTTTCCTTTATCAAACACAGAACAATCCTGGGATTCCCTGTGGCCATCACTACCACCTCTTGGGTTCTCCTTTATCAAGCTCAGGAGGGCCCTGGGATTCTTTGTTGCCATCACTGCCACCTCTTGGGTTCTCCTTTATCAAGCTCAGGAGGGCCCTGGGATCCCCTGTGGCCATCACTGCCACCTCTTGGGTTCTCCTTCATCGGCACCTGGGGCCAGAGTTTGGTTTGCTGCAGGCGTGATTCGTCTGTTCTCCTGGTGTTTGTTCCAGCCAA
Source organism: Gorsachius magnificus (assembly GCA_034008185.1). Taxonomy (NCBI): domain Eukaryota; kingdom Metazoa; phylum Chordata; class Aves; order Pelecaniformes; family Ardeidae; genus Gorsachius; species Gorsachius magnificus. Next base: position 4,318,569 of record CM067102.1, on the reverse strand, counting down.
GACCATGAAGGTGGTGCCTCAGGCAGATGAGATCAGGTGCCTTTGTGAGGAGCTGAACAGCCCAGACACCGGGATTCCGGTGGAGACTTCTACCAAAATAACAAAGGTAACTGGCCCCAAAACGGCAGGGTGGGGGCCCATGTCCTGGGCTCCTGCCTGTCTCCCTGCTCCCCTCCCAGAGTCTCTTGCTGTCTCCAGAGTGAGCTGTCCAGGATGGCTGCTGTTAGCAAGTAGCTGGAGGCTTTGAGACAAGACTGTCCTTTAGGCCCGTGGGAGCAGATTCTGTGATGTGTGTGTTTGTGCGCAGGCCGGGGTGTGCAAGTGCCCCTGTCAGAATACAGAACTAAGAGTCCCCTCAAGTGTCTTTCCTTTCCAAATTGCTGTAGCAGAGCTGTGACACGGTCTCTCCTCTTCCTGACCACTCTGCAGGAGCTCGCACGAAGCCATCGTCCCATGCCTTTGGGAAAGCAGTCTGATGGCGCAGCCCAAAACTCCCCCGTGCCACTGCCCTGGCTACGGGCACTCACCAGCAGGGTCTGCATCACCTGCAACTTTAAGGAGAGCTCAAAGCTGCTGCAGCTGCCCACAGGCTGGATAGCACACGCTGACCTCGGTGATGCTCTGCACCAGGGCAAGCTTGAGCTGCACATCCTGAGGCCAAAGAGAGCAAAGCACCCCTTGAACTCTTTGAAGGGCTGAGAGGGGGGAGAGGAGCGTGGGCAGGGGGAAGCCATGGGGGTTCGATCTGGACCTTGAGGACAAACCCTTCCTTGGGAGATCTTAACAAAGAGCCTGTCCAGGTCGGTACACCCCAGCCCCAGGGGCTGGAGCTGGGACACCCAAGCATCCCTGCCCTGCGTGCCCTCTGCTCCTACCCTCTCTTTGCCTCTGGAGAGCTCCAAGATGTTGCCCACGATTTCTTTATCCACGCGAGTGAGCAGCTGCTCCTTGGGGGCGCACAGCGCAATGCCGCCGTAGGTGCGCACGAGAGCAGCGCAAAGGGCCTGGTCTCTCGTTGTCTTCTGCTGCCGCTGCACCTGTGTCAACACAGATGCCCTGAGATGTCAGCTCCGGGACTCCTGCGGGCTCCTCTGGCAGGCTCTGCACCCTCACCAGCTCCTGCTTTCCCTGCGCACCTCCCAGCAGCTCCCCAAGCCGCTCCTCGCCCTGCAAGCTCCAGGGGCTGGGAGCTGTTCCCATCCCCAGCTCGGGTTCTCGCATGGGGATGGGGAGGAGGTGCAGCCAGCATCGCACACCCTGCTGGCTGGTTTAGCAGTGATTTGAGAGGCCAAGGAGCAGTCTGGAACTTTGCTGTGGACATGTCTCTGACATAGGCTGTCATGGTCCTGCTCGGAGATGTGCAGCCTGGGCGGGCCAGCGGTGCAGATGAGCCCAGTCTGCTGCTCACCTCCCCAGGCCAGGCTGCACCGCTCTCTCTGCGGGGCCCTGCCCTGCCCTGCCCAGAAAGGCTTCCCCACAGCCCCCAGCTGGGGAGCAGAGCCAGCGAGACCTCACCAGGCTCCTGCTCCCGGCCCTCAGCTGTGAGGAAGGGCAGAGCGTCACACCGTGCCCACCCCGTCTTGTCGCCAGCTCCTGCTGAAGTTAACTCGGGCCAACGTGGCTGCAAGAAGCAACCGCTGCAGCTGCCCAGCTGGGGGCTCTGACCAGCAGGCATCAAACCCATCCTTTCCAAAGGTGCTCAGGGCCCCAATGCCAGGACGTTCACTCCAAAGGGGTCAGGTCCCAAGTAGCTCTCATAAGAGGGCTAATCTAAAGGCAGCTGCCACAGCCTGGCTGTGGCAGGCGTACAAGCGGAAATAAGGTGCAAGAAGGAAAGCCAAACAGCAAAGCCCTGGGTCCTTTACCTTCCAGTCCGTGGAAGTCTGATGGAAGACCTTCTGGTGAAAGCGGCAGAGAACATAGTCACTGTGTCCAAGACCAGGTGGAAGTGGCTCTCGGCAGCGTGGGACACAACAGAAATCATTCCCTGCACCCACAGAGAAAGGGGCAGTCGGCTCCAGCCCAGGCACTCTGCCATGGCCAGTGACAACGCCCAGGCAGGACGCTGCAGCACGGGGGAAGCGGCAGCAACGGGGAAATGAAGGAGATCTGGAGCAGGGCCAGCAGCAGCCCTCCCTCTCCCCCAAGGATCAGGCACGGCATGCCCAGGACGGGAGCATCACCTCACCTGGGCCTCGACAGCTCCACGGGGTTTGCCTCCTGGAGGAACCTCAGCACCTGCCCTTGGATGTGTCTGAGGTTCCGACAAGTTGCCAGCGCCGTCCCAAGAGCCTTGTGCAGGAAAAGCTGAAAGAGAAGAGGCCGAGCCCAAGATGCGGTCACGGCCCGACCTGTCAGGAGAGGGCTGGCCCGGGGGGAAGTGCCTTTTGGGGGCAAGGGAAGGGGAAGCAGTGACAACCACCTGTGTGGGCAGAGCACCAGCGCCAGCCCAAGCCCCGGGCGGGGCAGGAGACACACCTTCTCCCAGGAGCCGGGGGCAGAGCCGCCCAGCTGCTGGCTCAGCTCCTGGCTCAGGCCCACGCTCCAGGCCTTGTCCTCGATGGGCTCCAGCGACGCTCGCAGGAACTGGGGGGAGCAGGAGAGCAAGTGAACGTTCCCCCGACCTCGGCCAGGGCCCTTTCCACGCTCACGTCTCCCGGGATGCTGCTGGGAACAGCAGGCTCTTCCCCCGCCCCACCCAACCCTCTTTTCACCAGCTTCCCTCTTCTCCTAACACCTCAGGAGAGACCCCCGGCACGCATGGCATGGAGCAGGAGGCAGTGCTGGGGCGCGTGCCACAGCGTTAGAGGGCATTAGCCATCGGCCGTGGGGCGTCTGGGGACAGCAGCTCCTCTGAGCGGGCAGGCACCTACTGCGGGGGGAGGCGCAGGGTGCTCAGGAGCTGCCCCCACCCCATGCTGCCGACACAGGCAGCCCCGAGCTTCCTCCAAAAACTTTGGCTGCTCCCTCGTCCCCCGCTCTCTCTGTCACCCATCCCCCCCAGGATGCTCTACCTTAAGCACATGGCGCTCCCACTCTGCCGAGTCCAGGAGACCCTCGGTTTGTCCTAGAAAGCAGGAGGAAGCAAAAGTTCTTGCTGCTATTCAAGCTCACACCTAAGACGAGCCCGCCGGTCTCCTCTGCGGTCAGACCTCCCAGAAGTCCCAGGCCATCAGGCTAGAAAGGGCCTACAAGCACCTACGTCAAAGCCCTTGCGAGGCCCAAGACACGGGGGGGATCTCAGAGGCCTTTGTCAGAGCCACAGATTCAAGCTGGGGAAGGATGCGCTGACCCCAGCTGATCCCCACTGCCTGACTGCAGCTCCCTGCAACCCCTCCAGCAGCACCAGCCCTGTCCCTCCCCCAAACATCGTCCAGGGCAGGACATGGGGATGCCACCGAGACCTGCCCTCCAAGGGGACACCAACAGCCCCGGCCATCCCCTGGGCCAAATCGACGCCAGGGGACGGCTGCCCCCAGCCTCAGTGCTGGCTGCCTGGGCGGGGAAAGGCAGCAGAGCAAGTGCGGGGGAACTGGGGACAATTCTCCTCCGTCACGCTGGGAAGCTGCATTTTCCTGCTCCCCCTCCCTCCCTTCCAGCCCCTCCCTCCCCACTCGCACTTCACCTTCCAGGTACTGCAGCAGGAGGGGGATCTCGGTCGCCCATGCCGCCCCCAAGGCTCTGTGCATCCTGCCGTGGAGGGCCTGCAGCAGCTGCAAGGCAGCGACCGCACGCTCGCTGCTCGTGTGAGGAGCCGCCGCCACCACCTAGGCAAGGGCAGGAGAGAAGGGTCGCTCGGGCTGCCAGAGCCACAGCTTCTCCCGGGAGGGAGGGGAGGAGGGAGGATGCTCAGCGCCACTCGGCCAGCAGCGGGCAGCCGATGGCTTCACCCGGGGTGCTGCCAGCCCCGAGAAAGGAGGGCGATCCCCGATGGGCTGGGGCAGGCTCGGGCATGCTGCCTCCTCCTCCGGGGCTCACGGCACTGGCCTCAACCGCATCTCTGCCCTGGGCTCTCCCACCACCCCGGCCACAGAAGCTCTTTCCCCAGGGCCCCACTACTCACCAGCAGCCGAGCCAACAGGGCCTGGGGAGACGGCAGCCGGGCTGCGGGGAGGAAGACAGGCTGGGTGAGCTGACGAGCCCCCACCGTGCCCTGCCCCTTGCACCTCCAGTGCCCTTCACAGGGCTGAGAGCTGAGGGCAACTGCGCTGCCACAGCGCTGGCCCGGGGGGGCTCCCCAGGGCTGCCCAGCATGAGACGAAGGCAGCTCCAGCACGGCCGGGAACGAGCCCCGGCTCAGCGGGAGAGTGCTGCGAGCAGGAGAGCCAAGGGCAAGGGGCAGCGCAGGCCAGAGCCCCTCGTGCCCAGCAGCAGAGCCCGCCTGTGCCCTTTGGCTTTCCTGGGCTCCCGCTCAGGGCTGGGGGTGGCGCAGGGACACACGGGCTGGCCTGACCCCAGCCAAACCCAGCAGCACTCCCTGGGGCTCCCACCTTGCTCCTGGGAGTCCATGGCATCCGGCTCCTCCGCTTCTTGCTCGCACCCGGCTCTCTCCCGTCTCTCAATTAAAGCTCGCAGACAGCGGGAGAGCGGGATCAGCATGCCGCTGTACTGGGCTGGCACCACGTAGCGCAGCAGCCTTGGCCACAGGAGCTGCAGAGAAGAACCGGGCAAGTCGCCACGTTGGCGTTTCCACTCAGCTCGGAGACTAAAAGGAAGGTCTGCGTTTCCCTGAGCCATGTGCGCTTCAGCACCCTGAGGGGAGAGGTTCGGGGGATGGGGGACCACGAGGAACACTGTCCTGAAGGCGAGAAGTGGCCACAGCAGCAGGGCAGAGGGCAACTTACTCTGCTCATCCCTCCGAGAGAGACATCCAGCGAGCCCAGGATGTCCGTGCACAGGGCTCGAAGAGCTCCATCCTCCGGGGTTTCCCAGGCAAAAAGGCCTCCTTCCGCCTGTAAGACACAGTTGGCAACTCCCCCGTTACTCCCAGCCTGGGAGCAGAGGGCGACGCTGCTTGTCTGCACAGTCCCCCCGGGCCCAGCCGCTGCTCTCGTGCCACCAAAGCAGAGGCGAGGAACATGCCCTTCAGCAGGGCTGTGCTCGCTGCCAGCCCTGCCGGCAGCACGCCCAGCCTGACGGATGTGGAGGAGCACCCAGAAGCCCTTTCCTTCGCCCTGCTCCCAAAGCAGAGCCCCGCTGAGCCTCCGAGCAAAGCGACGCTCATGCACCTCCCAGCTGGAGGGACGCTCTGGCCAGAGGGAAGATCCTTGGCAAGTCAGCGGCAGGCTCGGCCATCCCCACCTCTCATCTCCCGGACTTCCCAGATGGAAATGCTCACCAATGGGACGACCAAACGGCCTGTCCCCTTGCCAGAAGGGATGCGGCCCCCAGAGTGCCGTCAGATGAGCAGGCTGTGCTTTGGAGGGCCAGAGCTCAAGAACACCACAGAAAGCTCCTCTGGCCAGGCCCACCTGGCTGCACTGGCTGTCTTTTGCTCATTGTCCACAAGCATTGAAGGATGGAGGATGTCCTGTCCCTACAAACCCTGCCTTTGCAAGGCGGCTTTGCGGCAGGCGCCTGTGGGCACACTCCGCCCGTGGGGTGTGTGCAGGCATCCCCCCAGTCCCGGGTGGCACGCCCGGCTGCAAACCCACACCATCCACTGACATCTCCACCAACAGCAGCAGAGACACCCACGAGGAACGGCCATTTGCAGGCCGCTCCAACGGCGCTGCCAGCGCTCATGGCCCTACAGCGTGGAGCTCGCCGGGGCCAAGGAGGCCTGCAGGAGCTCTCAGCACCCTCCAGGCACCAGTCAGGCCCTGGGTGTCCTGCTCTGCCCTTACCAGTCTGCCTGAGCTCCGGCTGAACTCGGTGAAGATGTGCCCCACCACATCCCATGCCCAGCGGCTCTGGGAACCGGAGCTGAGCAGCTCCCTGATGAACTCCAGGACTGCCATCCGCACCTGCCGGGGGAGGCTGTGGTTATGATCCTCCTGCTCAAAACCCAACGGGAAGACGCCTTTGCTGGCAGGCAGCCTGTCTGGTTCACGGAGAGATGACGAGCGCGCGGCAGGAGCTTTTGCTCCGCCTGTCAGGGCTGGGCTTTAGCACCAGGATGGATGGGCATTTGCCCCACAGAGCACAGCCACCTCCTGCTCAGCTCTGCCAGCTCTCCCCGCGGAGGAGCCATCACCCACCGCCTGGGCAACGCGCCGGCGCTTCCCCAGGCACCCCAGCTCCGCCCTGAGGGAAAGGGTTTCTCCGCCTCCCCTGGCGGCACCGTCCCTTCCCAGAACAGCTCACCTGGGCACTGGGGTCGTTGCACACGGAGCACACGACCTCCACCACCTGGGGCAGCTTCTCTCTCATCGCAGGTGCTGGAAGAGATAGGCAGAGGTGTGCCTTGAGGCAGAGCCCCCATGGCAGAAGGGATCCCTTGAAGCTGCCGCGTTTTTCACACACCAATGGCACAGAAAAGTGGGGCCTGACTCTGACTTCACAGGGGCAGCGGCGTAGCCGGAGGGACTCCGTTTCTCGAGGCACAGCTATTCGATAGGGACTGAGAACTATGGGAATATGGTAACACAGCGGGCGAGAGAAAGGGCGCGGGTACAAGCAGCTCCAGTGCACGCCAGCCCACAAGCCTGCCCGTGTTTCTGAGCTTGCAGCATCGTCCCTGGTGTGCCGCCATTTCCAACTGCCAGGGCAGAGCTCAGGCCCTGTCATGGAGCGTCAGCTCGGCTGGGGTCCTGCTCTATGCAGCTCCTTTTGGGTGCGGGGGCACCACTTTCAGCCCATTCCTGCTCTCAGCCCAGCAGCCCCAACCCCCGCCTTGTGTCCCTGCTCCGTGGCACTGACCGTCAGAGTGGGCCAGTGCTCCCAGCAGGCCCAGGGCCGCCACGCGACCGGCCTCGCTCCCACCGCTCAGCTGGGAGTGCAGATACACGATCGTCTCCTCGGGGCAGATTTGCGCTGTGGGGGAGAAATCACATTCTGCATTAGCAGGCAGCTGCCCCCGACCGCCAAGGACAGGGAGAGAGCGGCCAGGGCACGGCGGGGCATCGCCCAGCCTCCTCCCCTTACCCTGCAGCACGATGCAGCGGGTCAGCGCTGCCTTCTGGACGGGGCCAGGCTCCTTGGTCACATCAGAGAGCTGTGGGAACAAGGCCCGTTTTAGAGACAGTCGCATCAGCGTTGTGGGGGACGGAAAAGAAACGGTGCTCTCCGCTCTCCTCTCCCAGGGCACTCTGGGCACGCAACCCACAGCCAAAACCCAGACCACCCCACGGTGGCCCAAGGCACACCCAGCCCAGGCTGCCCAGGAGCTGAGGATGAGCAGCGTCAAAAGGCTGCCCTTAGGCTGCTGGCACTCCAGAGTCCGCCGGTGACTTGCCCGAGAGGGAAACTGCTGTGGGAACCAGACTGCCCCTCGGGCCCGTCCCAAACAGCCAGGATCAGGCCCCCTGCAGCCTTAAGCCAGCACCTGGATCAAAAATCCTGGCATGCTCCTGGCCTGCAGGAAGGTCCCAGCGGAGGGACACCCTGCCCTGCCTGCAAGCTGGCAGGTCTTGCCCCTCCATGGCAATCCGGTGTGCGGGCCCCGGGCTCTGCAGGCTCCCCTTACCTGGCGGTGCACAGCCGTGCTGATGGCAAGAGCTGTGTCCCGTGGGAGTGGGATATGAACTCCCTCCAGCATCTCCAGGATGTAAGTGAGGCTCTACAAGAGAACGGGGTGGGAAGAGGAGGATAAAGGCACTGGGGAAAGGAGAAAGCCAGCACATCTGGGTAAGGGGAGTCCCAAACACCAGGTCCCAGGGAAAAACCCAAACCCTGCTGCATGGGCCTTCTTGTTTGCCCTCCCCTCAGAGCAGCATCAGGAGGGCCTCTCTCCTCTGAACACAGCCCGGTGTGGACAACTCGGTTTCCCAGCACATCCCACTCATCAGACCTCACCCGTCACTGGACGGGACCGGGCATGGCCCGGGGCATTAGGGAAAAGCTCTTCCTGCAGACAGAGCCGAGGGAGGTGGCAATGCCTCCCTCCCTGAGAAGATACAGAGCCCCAGGGACTCTTGCCTCCCTCCTGACCCCTCTGGGTTGTTCTTTTCGTGCCCAAAGAGCAGAAGAAGCCTCAGGCCTCCTCTGCTCTCCCTGGTCCTTCCCTAAGGCCTTCCCAGCTCCTCCTGGCACCCCCACAGCCCCCCAGTGCCTCCTGGCACTCGCCTGGACCCACCCCAGCAGCCACGCCAGGCCCTGCACAACACCTCACCTTGGTGACCAGGGAGGTGTCTTGGACCTCCTGATATTGCTGTAGGAGCCAGAGGAGCTGCTCCCAGGCATGCTCTCGGTGCTGCTCCTCATGCAGAAGGACCCCCGTCATGGCAGCCAGCGCCCCGAGGACAGCCTGCTTGTCCTGAAGAGGGAAGGGAGAGGCTCTGCTTGGAGGGCTGAAGGTTTGCCTGGCCCTCTGGACACCAGTCTGCCCTTCCCACTGGGAGAGGCTTCCCTTTCCTTTCTGCCCTGCAGGAGAAGGGCTCACTCCAGAGGACAGAGAGCATTGCCCCACGCTGGTACCCCAGCCCTCCCTGCAGAAAGGCCCCAGCGCTCGCCTGCTTCCCGACAGGGAGCCCCCAGCCTCAGGCACGGTGCCGGCAGGCTCCCGGCTCTGGGGGCTTTCTCACCCAGACCGCTCCCTCCCCTCGCCCCTCTGCTCGCACCCCACTGGGCACAGACGGACCCACCGACGTGGACATCTCTGCTGCAGCCCCAGGTGTTGAAAGCAGCACTTCTCACCTCTTCCTCCTTCCAGCCCAGCCAGTTTGCCACTGCATAGGGAAGACCGGGTAAATGGCTTCACAGAGCTGGGCGACCCCCTTGCGAGGGAAGGGCCTTTGCTCCCGGTCGCAGAAGTAGGCACTGACGGCTTTGGACCATTGCTCCAGAGCTGCACCAGGAGAAAAGAAAAGGCAGCACGTGAGAGTCTGCAGCAGGGACGGCACCTTGCACCCTGCCCACGCCTGCTTTAAGGACAGGCCCAGGCTTGGCAGGGCTCAGCCCAGGACCAGATCTGGACCTGAGGGCAATGTGTGCTCTTGACGTGTCTGCATTCAAACACCTCACTCTTTCTCTCCTCTTCCCCATTGCACCTTCTCTTCCTCAAAGGCCTGTTCCCCTCCAGCATTTCTCACCGCAGCCCCTTGCCTTGCCTTGCCTTCCCTTCCACTTCCTTCCCACACCCCCTTTTCAGAACATGGATTTTATTCCCAGAGGAAAGTACGGGAACAGAAACCATGGGAAGGGACCCACGAGTTCCTCTGTGCAGTGCCATGGTGTCCTGCCTGCAGAAACCTCCCGGGCTTCCCCCACTCCTTCTACACACACAAGCAGTCTGGGGTCACCAAGGCCCAACCGCCCTGTGGCTGACACCCACCATGTTCCCTCTGAGATCACATGGAGGCATCAAAGGCCACCCCAGCCCTGCCCTGGGACCCCGGCCAAGGAGCCGACACTCACCACTGCAGGCAGCATGCAGGATCCGGCCACTCCCCACCCGGCTCAGCATGGCACGCAGGGCGAGCAGGTCATTCCCACAAAGGGGATGCACCGCAGGGCTGCAGAGAAGGCAGGGACAGAAGGACCAAGAGGGTCAGTGAGAGATATCAGAGAATGCAGTCAGATCTCCGGCAAGGCTGGGGCTGCTGGGCCACGCAGGACATGCCAGAGGGCTGGGGAGAGCTGCCTCCCCAAGGGGGGCACTGGGAAGCCCTTTCGGGAAATGGGAAGGACAGTGGCGGGCAGAGACCCCACGGGTTGGTCTCCAATGGGTTCCCACCCTTCAGGAACTGGGATCGGCTGGTAAGGCAGAGCTGCCAGATGGACCTGGCATGGAGCAAGGAGGCACGGCAACTCCATAGCCCCCAGGTCAATACAGAGCGTTTAGGGAGCGGGGGGACACACCCTTCTCCCCAGTATCACAGACCCCTACCCAAACCAGGAGGCCAAGGGCTCCGTACCGTCGCTGCGGGCCATTTTGCCCAAGGTGAGGAGCACAGTCTCATCAGGGACCTTCCCCATGGCCTTCAGGTGGCTCTGGAGCTCGGACATGACAAAGTGGAAGTGGGAGCGGGCCAGAGCCACCAGCACGTCGCTAGCAGCCGTCTTCACATCACTTGTCACACCCTGAAAAAGTGTCACAGATTAAACGCTTTCCAGAAAAAAGGCTGAGGCAACCGCACAGGCTGATGGACCCGTCTCCTCTGCGAGACCCCTTGGGGCAGTTGTGCTGGGGGCCGGGCAGCCAACGCCTCTTGTACCCTGCGGTAGGAGAGAAGCTCCCTGTGGAGACGAGGGAGGCTTTTCCCCGGCACAGCCCTGTGCCGCTGGCCCCTCTCCCGCTCCACAGAGATGCGTGGAACAAACTGTCACAGACTCGAGAACCCCTGGGACCTCTCCACGGGGCTGCTGGGTTCTCATGGCTCTTCCTCAAGGAAGAGAAATAACCTGGAGCTGGAACCCAGCTCTCGCTCAGTTAGAAACAGCCCCGAGTCCACATCTCGGCACAGCCGCTGCGTCCCCTCCCCGAATACCCTGTGTAATGGCGAGGCCCCAGAGCCTCTCCCTTAGGACCTCCGCTGGCTCTGAATAACCCAGGCACATTGCTGCGCCGCTCCCCCCAGACCAGGGGCAGAGGCAGGCTGCTTTGGTGGCCTTGACAGAGAACAAGCTCACCTGGTCCGCTCGCATGTCACCGGACGCCTCTGCTATCAGGCGGTTCACGACACCGCTCGTCAAACAGGCGCCATCTCCCTGCAAGACGCTCTCCAGCTCCCGGTAGGTCTCCACTCGGTCACCCTGGGGACAGACCACAAAGGGGAGTGATGGGACCCGCTTTGGCCTCCTGCCCAGGGAGCCACCAGAGAGACCTGCTGCCCCCAAATCATCTGTGTGATGATACGGGCATGAGCCATGAGCTCGGGGAACAGCAAGATCTTCCGGAGCCTCTGACATCAGCAGGGAGCCAGGCAGGGAGATTGACTCCACTGGGGCAAAAGACCATGCGGGAGCCTAGGAAGTCATTCCCAAGGACAGGGGACGGCAGAGGTCAGAGGGAAAGTGCCAGTATGTGACTGTTTAGTCTGTCAGTTCTGAAACCTTATGACTTGTCTTTGAAGAAGTGAATTCACGTCATAGACTGGTCAGGGCAAAAGGGGATTAAGCCCCTGTTTGTTGTGTTTGTTTATTGTATGCCTTAAGGATCTCATGAAATAAAGTTTAAAGCACGCAGTTAGTCATCCTGTAAATTTGAGAGACCCAAATGGACTGTGACAAAGCAGAAGGCGGGGGAATGAGACCATGCCCCGTTGAGGGGAAGCCACGAGCACCCTGCACCTTGGGGCACAGCGTTGCTCCTGCCACCAGCAGGAGCCCCGGCCCTGGGACAGTTCCCAAACCAAAGCTAAGGAGGGACCTTGGGCACTTGGACAAAGGCACTGGAGAGATGCTGGGATTTACACCAGAGGCTTTGCCTTGCCCAGGAGATCACGGGCGAGCTCCTGGGGATAGGACGGGGGAAGTGGTGGCATTAGTCCAGCTTCTGCGCAGGAATGAGGCACCTGCAGGAGGGCAGGGGTGCCATCAAGCGAGGTGTCCCTGTGCCACGACACCCAGAGAAGGCAGGAGGGGAGCCCTCAGCACCCACCCACCCCCCCTCACCTCATTGTCTTGCAGGCGCTTTAGCAGGGAAGTCCCAGAGCTGCCAAGGTAGTGACAGCTGCAGGGACAGTTCCCCGTTGCCCTGTCTTTGTCCTCAGAATGTGCAGGTCTGGAGTGGGAACCCACACATGGGCACAGAGCTGTGAAGAAAAGAAAGACACAGTTTTGCTGTCTGCAGGGCTTCACACCAGGGAGGGGCCAGGATCTTCCCAGCCTCTCCCAGCACTAACAGCCCGTGCTGGACTGTACGGACACGAGGGCCGTCAGTGGGATGAGGGATGAGGGGAGGGAGCCTTCTCCTCACTGCGCACTGAGAAGACCACTGGGGGGACTGGGCCGTTCTGGGCTCCCCAGTGAGAGAAGGACAGCAAGGTGCTGGAGCAAGTCCAGCGCGGGGGCCTCAGTATGGGCAGGGGATGGACATGGGACTCTGTGAGGAGAGGCCAGGAGGGCTGGGGCTGGGCAGCCCAACAAGAGCCCGCTGGGACAGGTCGTCTCTGAGCGGTCCCCAGCTGCCCCATGGAGGGCAGGCAGAGGATGGAGCCAGAGCCCTCTTGGAGGTGCCTGGCAGCAGGATGAGAGGGAATGGGGACGCAGCCCCCAGCTGGCACAGACACTGCCTCCAGAAGTCCCTCATCCTCTCAGCACTCTCATCCTCCTCATGGCAGCACAATCTCCCGGAACAACACAACGCTCTCTCCGGGCAAAAGCCATGAGAAACTGGGGCAGCACCAGCCCCCGGAGGAAGATTAGAGCCTGCCATTGTGACCCGCCTGCTCACCTGGCACCTCACAAAGGGCTGCCGTGACATGGGGACGTGCTGGGGACACACCATGGGGGGGGACGGATACAGCAGCACCCTGGACACACCCACAGGCCCAGAAAGGCAGGATTTCTCCATTCTCCATCACTTTAATTCACTCACTGGTCCTCAAACAGTTTTAGCAAAGACTTTTCTCTGACAGCCCTTCCCAGCTCTGTCCCCAGTCGACGTCCTCCTGGGTTCCATCCCTGGAAACATTCAAGCTCAGGTGAGATGGGCTCCGAGAAACCTCCTCTAGTCGAAGATGGCCCTGCTCATGGCAGGGGGATTGGACTGGATGGCCTTTAAAGCTCCCTTCCAACCCAAACAATTCTATCATTCAACAATTCCATGACCCAAAGGCAACGTGCTGTCATGGGGACTGACCTGGCCTTTGCCCTCTGCATTTTCTTGCCCTCGTTTCCCCAAAGTGGAGGATCCTGCCTGTGTCCTGTGTGCCCTCCCCCAAGAACAGCTGCTCCCATTCTACAGCCAGGATCAAACTGGGCAGCAACTGGAGACCTCCAACCCATCAGACCCAGCTGGCAACAAAATTGACAAAGGAGACGCATATTCCAATGGAGCACCCTTTTGCTGGACTGTGGATGAGCAGGGGAAAGCTGACCTTCCCAGAAGGTTGCTCAGCTCAAATCCAGATGAAAGCATCACCAGAACTGCCATCTCCACCAGAGCAGGACATGCACACATATCCAAGCCCTTCATGCTGCTGGGCAGGCACAGCATTGCAAGTGGCTGCAGAAAGAAATTGCCATACGGTCCTAAGAAAGGAGCAGATGTGTGCTCATCTGTTGGGTTTTTTGGGTGTGGGGCTGTGTGGGTGGGGTGTTACCCGTTAAGTCAGGACACAGTCAAATTGAGACAACTTGCTGTTATTGGACCAGAGGTTTCCATGCTGGGTTGTCTGACCCTGCCATGAGAAGAAGGAAAGGGTCGGGCTGGTGCTGCACCCTGCAGGAGAGGTTGGTCTGCAGATGACAGTTTGGGAGCCTGTGAGTAACAGGAGGACAGACTGGCCTGTGATTTATACGGCGTGGGCCGCAGCTGGTTGGGTGTTTTCTGTGTTCAGACTGGCCTTTTGGGCAAGCTGTGGTTTGCCTCCTGGGCAGCACAATGCAGGGGACAGTTCTCTGCAGCGTATCCAGCTTTCTGGAGATGGCCCCAGAGGGCACGTGACACAACTGCTCCTTTGCAGGAGGATCGTTTTCGAGTATTTTCATCACTCTGCTTTGGTGTGTGAACCTGGGGAGAACAGCAGGCTCTGTAACAGACCTTTCCCCCTGCCTGGAGATCATAGTGTGTGATACTCACAACACCCACACTGTGCTGCGGATGCTGGCGGGTTTGGGCATAGACGGACCCTGATCAGGAGGGTGACCAGTTAACCAGGCGCCAGACCCAAAAGGCATGCAATCCTCAGATGGCACCAGTGGGTTTCTTGTCTCGCTGCAGGCTGCACGGAGCAGGCACAGGGCTTCTGACTGGGACCCCTGGTGTCCCCAGCTCATTAACAGCTGCACCTCCTATTCTCTCCTTCACCCTTTTAGCCTGATGTTCCGCTTCCCAGTCTTTTGCCTGGTACTTTTCCCCTTATTGTCTCACTAGTTTTACACTAGGACAACCAGTTTTCTCTTTCCTGGTCTGCCATCTCCAACAGCCTCACTTTGTCACACCTTAGTTTAACCGCGAGCCAGGGCTGGTGAAGACAGTGGTGAATGAGAGCTTCTGTAAGCAATGAGACGACAGACACCATCCCGAAAAAGCCTCTCCTCTCCACTGCCCACCTTAGAAATCTCTAGGAATCTCTAAAGGCACAAAGAAGGAGCAGCTTCGGTGCTCTTCAACTCAGTCAACCTTGATAGGGGTGCCAAGGAGATCTGTATGGTTAGAGAGGGCTTGTCTGAACAACACTTCAAGCACTCTGGCTCTTAGGCTGCAGCTGAGGGGAGCAAGAAAGATGTTAGAACAGTGTAAAAACAGAGCCTATTTTGTTTGGGGTTCCTACTCTGACAGCATCTGCTAAGCAACACACAGTGTTGAAGTCCTCCCTTTTCTATTGTAAGACCAAGCAGCGATCAGATGAGAGGAGCAGATGTAAGCAACTTTTTGCTTTGCTGGTGCCAAAAGGGAATTTCACAGTGGAGGAAAGGATGTAATTGTAAGGGGTTCCACCTGAACTTATTAAAGTACCTTCAAAACTGTGGAGCTCCTCTAGGATGGATGTGGGTTTATTGAAATCAGCACAACCCATCTCCATAAAGACAAAGGGAGGGGAGTCTGTAGCAGTCAAGTTCCCAGGGAAGCAGAAAAAAAGGATTCAGAAACAAATCCACCAGTGTCTGAAAAGAGGGGGGTCACAATCATGCAATTCCCCGTATAATTCCCCTATTTCACCTCTCAGCAAAATAGGTTAGACAAAGAAGATCCAGAATATTGGTTTGTGCAGCATCTCAGAGCAAGCAATCAACAGGTGATTGTACCTCATCTGCTGGTTCCAGACCCATCAACAAGATTATTGCAAATCCCACCTTGGGCAAAACACTTTATTGTTATCGATTTAACAGCTGCGTTTCTCAGTGCTCCTGTAGCAGGAGACAGCCAACATCTCTCTGCATTTACGTGGAAAGGCCAACAACTCCCGTGGACCCACTTGCTCCAAGGGTCTACCAGGTCTCCTACGATGTTCTGCCGTTTCCTTCAAGAGGACTTGAAAGAGATTCTACCACCTGGAGGTTCTATACTTGTACAATATGCAGATGATTTGTTACTGGCCAGCCAGACATACCAAGACTGCTTGAAAGATGCCATTTGTCTGTGTAGTGCTTCAGCAGGAGAAGGTCACCGTGCATCTCTTTCTAAGCTTCCGCTGCATCAGCAGGAAGGGAAATATTTAGGATTCGTATGAAAAGAAGGACAAAGATTAGTAGACCCAGAAGGGCTCCGGGCTGTGGCAGAAATACCCTCGAGCGCTAACAAAGGAACAACTGCCAGGATTTTGAGGCGCAGTAGGATACTGCAGACCCTGGCTCCCAGGGCTAGGAAGTTAAGGAAGCCATTGGCACCAGCTGCCAAAGCAGAGGAAGTGGAGCCCGTACGGTGAGGTCCCAAGAGAGAAAAGGCTTTCCAGGCTCCAAAAGGAGCTTTAGCTTCTGCTCCGGCATTGGGATTGCCGGGTTACTGCAAGCCCTTTGAACTCCTTGCGCATGAGAACGAAGGAGTCGCGAGCGGAGTCCTTGCTCCACAGCTCGGCCCACACCGCTGCCCCGTGCCTTGTTACTCAACGGAGCTGGATCCTGCAGCGCTGTCCTGCAGCTCCTGCCACTGACATCACGAGCCCCTGCACAAACCGGGCGGCCTTTCATTCCCAATCAGCTACCCAGGAAACAGTTACCACAAAAGCACCTTTGCCAGTGTCGTGGTTTAACCCGGCTGGCAACTCAGCACCACGCAGCCGCTCGCTCACTCCCCCCCTCCCTCAGTGGGATGGGGGAGAGAATTAGGGAAAAAAATTAAGACCCATGGGTTGAGATAGAGACAGTTTAATAAGAGAGGAGAATAACACTAGTAATAATAATGGTAAGACAATATACACAATATATAAAACAAGTGATGCACAATGCAATTGCTCACCACCCGCTGGCCGATGCCCAGCCTGTCCCGAGCAGCGATCACTCCCCGAGCCACGATCACACAGCCCGAGCTGCCATCACTCTCCCCCCCAACCGACGGACTAACCCCCCTGAGCCTAACATTCTTAGAATAGCTCTTTGGTCAGTTTGGGTGTGCTGTCCTGGCTGTGTTCCCTCCCAGCTTGTTATGCACCTGGCTGAGCAGGAGAAGCTCAAAAAGTCCTTGAGTAGTCTGAGCACTACTTGGCAACAACTAAAAACATCAGTGTGTTATCAACATTCTTCTAGTACTAAATCCAAAACACAGCACTATGCTAGCTACTATTAAGAAAATTAACTCTATCCCAGCCGAAACCAGGACACCATGATGGTAATTGGTCAGTGATCTCTCCCTGTCTTTATCTCACCCCACCAGCCTTTCGATAGATTTTCTCTCTCCCCTGTCCAGTTGAGGAGGGGAGCAATAGAGCTGCTTTGGTGGGCGTCTGGCGTCCAGCCAGGGTCACCCCACCACAGCAGAGAATTGTTAGGATTAATAGCGTTGCTCAGCTAAAGGAAGCTCAAGGGCTTGAAGCCTTAGGCCGCAAGAGCTGACCTCTTTTTGATAAAGCTCATGCTGCAAACAGAAAACGAGTGGAAACTGGCAGAGGCGAGCAGAATGAAGAAGGAAAGGACCAAGGAAATAATTGCAAGCACGTGAGGTAACTTCAGAAGGCAGACAGCCCAGCAACCAAGAAGACCAGTAAAGAAATCAAGAGACCACCAACCAGAATGAAGTGCTTGGACTTGGGGATCCGGTGCTGAAGGGTACGTTCTGGGAAATCTGTCTGTACGGGTATAATTGGGGTCTGCGATCTGCAGGAGGGGTCTCTCCTTGGAGGCACCCAGCTCGAGCTGCTCTGCATGTCAGAGAAATAAACCACTTATTTACTCAGCGGACTGGCAACTCGTCTGCGAGCAGGAACCCAGGGCCGAGCCCTGCTGAGGTGGCACCTGCGTAATTCCTACCGTGGCCAAGGTGGCGGCTGCATAATGCCTAAAACAACAAGCCCGGGGCATGCTTCTGCCCAATCAGCTACTCAGGAACAGGTGACATCATAAGGAGCTACAAAGCCACCAGTGACATCACAAGTACCAGCACAGCAGGAGCTGCAAGGCCAGCTCCCAGCGGGGCAATGCTTCATGCTTATGGGATGGAGGGCAACCCTTTGCAGCTAGAGAGCAGCAGCCAGAGCAAGGGCATGCCTTCTTGAGGAGCACTGCAGAGCTGCCTCCTCATCCACCCCCTGGGAGCCAGGGGGAGCAGCCATAAGAAATGGGATGCAGGGTGTTGCAGGGGGTCCCAGTGCTTTGGAGCACCCACTGGTGTCCTGCCAGGTGTGGGAAGGATTCTTGCTGCCAAAGGGGATGAAGCTGCAAGCGTTTTGCCACTCTCAGAAGCCCCCAAGATGGCCCCAGGTTGAGGGAGAAGAGGGGTTGGGCATCTTCTGGGAGGCAGGAGCAGCCTGTGGGACGAGGGGGCCGGTCTTGCTCGCATGCTCAGGGCACAGCCGATCGCCAGCTCTGGGGTCAGGAAGGAATTTTCCCCCAGGGCAGATTGGCACTGGTCCCCGGGGGTTTTTTGCCTTCCTCTGCAGCATTGAGCATGACCACTTGTCACGGCTTCTCTGCTCTGTTTGGGCTGGGTTACTGCCCGCTGCTCCTGCACCACTGAGATGGGCTGTGAAGCCTTGTACCTGGAGAGAGGAAGGATTTGTGAAACGAAAATGAAAGGAAATCAAGGGAAGGGAAGGGAAGGCAGGGAAAGGAAGGCAAGGCAAGGCAAGGAAGGGGAAGAAGGGGGAGGGCAGGGAAGAATCAAGGGAAGGAAGCAAGAAGGCAAGGACAGGAAAGAAGGCAAGGGAAGGAAGGGGAAGGAGAGGAAAGGTGAGGCGAGGCAAAGGCAAGGCAAAGGCAGAAGCAAGGCAAAGGCAAGGCTAGGAAAGGAAAAGACAAGGCAACAGGAGGCAAAAGTAGGCCAAAGGCAGAGGAATAGAAGGAAGAGAAGGAGGAAGAAGAGGCGGAAAACGGGGAAGTGGAAGAAGGGGAGGATGAGATAAGAAGAAGCAAGTGTAGTAAAAGGATGAGGCAGTACGAGTTAACAGGAGGAGAAGGGAGAAGAGGAGGAGGAGAAAGACGAGGAGGAGTAAGGCAACAAGAGGACTAGGAAGAAACAGGAGGCAACAGGAAGCAGAAGAGGAGGAGGAGAAAGATGAGGGGGGAAGAGGAGTAAAAGGAGTGGAAGAGGAGGCAAAAAGAAGGAAACAGGAGGAGGGAAAAAAGAGGAAAGAGGAGAACAGGAGAGAAAAGAAGAGGAAGTGAAGACGGAAGAGGCAAAAGGAAGCAACAGGTGGAGGAGAAAGCAGAAGCAAGAGGAGGAAAGAGGATGTGAGGATGTGCTCCAGAAGGAGAAGACCAGTACAAGAAGATCCCTGTCACCTAAATTGGAAATGAGTACCCAGAATGAAAGAGACACAGCAGAATTGCGAGCCAAACTGTTTCAGCGGCAGTGTTAGGTGCTGCAGAACTGCAGGCTGAACGCCTCACCATCACTGTCACAGGGCCCCAGCTCACAGCAATCACAAAATCCCTTTGGAAAGGCTCAAACGCCTCTCCCCACCTCTGAAGAGGGCCTGCTGCTGACCTGCTGTCGGCATTAGCAGCAGAGCCCTGCTGCTCTCCAGCCCGCTCTTGCCCACCTCGTATGCAGGAGGGACCAAGTTTCAGCTGCTACCTTCACGGCTCTCTTGGCTGTGATCCTGTACTGTCTATCTTCCTCCCCTACAACTCAGGGTGGGCTTCTTGTCAGTCGAGACTTGATGCCTTAAACATGTCTAAAAGAGAGAAAGGAGAAAAATAAAAATGCCACTCAAACTTTTATGGTAGTTATGTTGTGCTTGCTTGAGCAATTCTGAAACTCTTGGTACACACAAACAGGTAAGAGGCTCAAGAAACCTTCAGCTTTGCCAAGGAGCTCATTCTTATCTCACTGCAATACCAAAAGACCCACCCTCAGGTAGAGAAAGCCCCTACTGACAGGGGCCCCCTCCTCACAGAACACACGCAGGTAAAAAGAGGACGCTGTAACTTTAAGTGGAGATGGGGCACCGCAGAACCAGTGAGGGTGGCAGTGACTAAGGGGAACTGGTAACTGTGGCTTAGAATGTACAAACGCTTACCGTGTTACCCCAGGGTGTGCTGGGTGTGGGGAAGGCTCCCCCCAGCCCCCAGCGCTGCACACACACCAGGCCTGCTCTCCAACACCCCAGGCTCAGCCTCAGGCAGTTTCCTGACCTGCTGTTTCAGTCCCAGGCAGAGCTGTGCCCCCCCAGGGCACTGCACTGCTCCCTCCCCGTCAGCACAGATGGGGCTGAGCTCCCCACGGGGCCCACTGGGGGGGAAAAGGCGCCCTGGGCCTGGGCCGGGCACAGCTCAGCCTCCAGGCAGGCCCTACCTCGGCCATGGCAGAGCTCGGCCTGGCTGCTGGCAGAGCCCGCCCTCTTCCCCCCTCGGCCTTCACCAACATAGGCCGGGAGGGCTGTCAGTCTGCTCCCCTGAGGTGAGGCTGCCTCTGATTGGCCCCCAGCCATGGAGGCTCTGGGGCTGCAGTGCCTGCCCTGCACCTGAGGTAAGCACCTCCCATTGGCCGCCTGGGCTGTGGCTCCGCCCTGGTATGGGCCCGCCCTGCCCTGCAGTGATGCTCTCTCTCATTGGCTGCCTGAGGTGTCACATCCCCACCCACCCCACCCAGTGCTCACCCTTCCCCTGATTGGCTGCCTGGTTACAGTCAATCACCAGCCTTACCCCGCCTCCTCCAATGTGATTGGCACCCGCAGCAGAAGCCCTTCTTCAGGAGCCCGGCCGACATCGCCCTCATGTGCTTCGCCCGCAGCTCCCAGGGGAGGAGGAGGAGGATGGAGGGGCCAGCCTGCCCCATGCCCGCTGTGGGGCCGGCCCCACGGCTCCTTTCGCCTCTGCGCCTCACAGCTCTGGCGCTTCCAGGGGCGCAGGCCGACCTGCTGCTGGCTTTCCACCAGGAAGACACCTGCCGTGCCCGGGTGGCCCTGGAGGGTGCCCGCCATGTCCTGAATGCCTGCGACAGGTGAGACCCACCTGCCTGGGACCACCATTTTGGTGCTGGGATACATCCCCCCTCTTGGCCGCCATCGTGGTGCTGGGATCAATCCCCACTCTTGACCACCATCTTGGTGAGGTCCACATCTTGGCCACCGTTTTGAGAGGGTCTGTCTTCCCTCATGGACACCATCTTGGAAGAGTCTGCCCCCCACTTGGCGGCCATCTTGGAAGGGCCCACATCCCTTGGGTGCCATTTTGGGAGGGTGCTGGCAGCAGGCAGCTGGGGCTGGGGCGCGCTCGATCCTCCCTTAAAACTGGGGAACTTCAGCGCCAGCGGCGGGAAGGAGCGGTGTCTGCAGGAGCTCCTGCAGCAGGAGGGCTCCAGCCTGGGGCCCCTGCGGGAATCACGGTTCTTTCCCCCTGCCAGAGGCCGTGCTGAGGGCTCGCTGGTCCGCTCCTCCCCCAG
>CM067102.1:4247323-4297323 GCA_034008185.1 Gorsachius magnificus | reverse complement strand
CGCGTTGGGGCCAACACCTCGTGGACCGTGTTGTAAGCCCCCGGCTTGTTTCTCGCCCTCCAGCTTCCCTTCCCGTTCTCTGATCCTGTCTCTTTAAAGCCTCTTTGCGCCATTTTTGGGTCTCGATGGTGCTCTGCAGTGATTCGCTTCTTTCAAGGTCAAATCTTGCCCTTCAGTGACTTCCCCAGATCCTGCAGCCCTCACTGCACTGGATGACGCCCCGAGCCAGTGGCAGCCCCGGTCCTCTGCATGCCACCCTGGCTACCTCCCCCTCGTCGCCCCTGCGAAGCCTGCGATGCCCGCTGCTTGCCCAGGCCTGTTGGCAGTTGCTTCTGCCCTTGACCTTGGCTCTGAAATACTTGATGGCCATGTGCCTCAAGCTGGCTTTCTGAAGCTGTGCAAAAAGTCATTTGTGCTGCTAAAACGCAAGGTTTGCAAAGAAAAGGTCTGGGTGAGCAGCTGCTGCTTACCCACCGTGTGGCTGCTGCCACAAACAGCGAGCGCTCCGTCCCCCTTTAGCCCCTGGGCCCGGCACGCAAACACTCTGCTCCTTCACCGACACTTGTGGGCAAATCCCCTTTACCCAAACCCGCGCAGGTTCTGCCGCAGCCCGAGCTGCATGCACAGACCCAGCCGTAGGGAGAGCCCGGCTTCGGCAAGGGTCCCACAGCAGCACCACCAGCGTCACTGGGAGCTGCAGCCCGCAGAAGCGGCAGAGCGGGGCAGGGCTTGGCCATGGCAGCCGGCCGGGGAATGGCATCTCCCGCCAGTGTTCCCTGCAGCCGGGTGCACAGGCACCAGCGCTGAGCCAGGCGCAGCCGTGCTGGGGCCTCAGGGAAAGGATCGCTGCCCGCTCCAGCACGAGAGTTGCAGCCCGGGCCAGCCCAGGGAGGAGCGGTAGGGGGGGGGGGGGCCGTGGGGGCTTCTTTCGGGTCAGCGGGGACACAAGCAGAGCGAGCAGCGCTGCAGTTCTCCAGGCTGGGCCTCTTCACCGAATATCTTTGCTTCTCCCCAGGCTGGTTGGCTTGGCACAGAGCGGTGCGGCGAGGCAGCACGGCTGGTGAGCAAAGCTGTCCGGCCGCTGCCTCAGGGAGGGGCTGCCTGCACCGGGGCTGAGTGATACCCAATTTTGTATCATTGAAAAGGAACAGATGCCCCTGCACACCTCCCCCCGCCCTGACTGAAGCAACTCAGCCAAGCTGGAAAGCTTGGAAGAATTCACCACAGAACAGCCTTAGATGTTGCTACAGGTGATGAGGTGAAGGAAGCGTATCCCTGAGTAGCACTGACAGCAGAGCTGTGCTGAGGCACTATCCTGGAGTAGGGCAGAGAGAGGAGCTGTGCTCGAAGAAACCAGGTTTGTATCAGTGAGGAATATGTAAATAGGCCGGGGATGGACTGAGCACGCCCAAAGGCTGAGTGCAACGAGCGGGCGCAGTGAAGACGACTACTGGGTGAGCACCAGAGGGCCTTGGAAGACCACCAGTGGACATAAATGTGCATGCCTCAAGGTCGTTTTAATTTATTAATGAGTTCCAGGAATCATATGAATATGATAATTACTTCCTAGAAAATTAATGAATATGTACATTTTGATTGCAGATAACCTCTGTAGTTAAATAATTGGGAGCACACACGAAGAGGAGCGATCCCTCGTGTGCCTGGGGCCATAATGCAGATGCCTGCTCTCTAAAACTCTGCACTGAGTCTTGGAGAGTTTTCTCAACCGGCTTTTACGGTATCAGCGCTCAGCACTGTCACCAACTCCACACTCAGTCCCATCTCGGTGCTTGGTGCCAGCCTGTCACACGCTTGCAATGTCCCTAAACCCCAAACTCTTCAAGACCCCCACACCCTTGCTCCGTACAGCCCCACACCCTTGCTCCGTACAGCCTAGTCCCTGCTCGTAGTGCTGTCCGCATCCCCATGCCGCTGGCCCCGTTCCTCTTCCTGTGCTCGCCACTTTCGGTGTGCCTGCGACCGACAAGGTCCCGCCCAGCACACGCAAGGCCTTGTACAGAATGCCAGGATGGCTGAGGTTGGAGGGCCCCTCTGGAGACCATCTGGTCCAAGCGCCTGCTCAGGCAGGGTTCCCTGGAGCTGCCGGCCCTTCCCCGGGGGCCTCTCTCCAGGGCTGGAGACTCCACAGCCTCTCTGGGCGAGCTGTGCCAGCACTGCAGCCCCGTGCGGGTGCAAGAGCAGCAGTTTCTTCTTCCTTATCCGGTTGCCTCCCGTCGCCTCCTCTTGCCTCCTGCTGCCTCCTCCTCCTTCTCCTGTTGCCTCCTCCTCCTTCTCCTGTTGCCTCCTGTTTCCTCCTGGTCCTCTTGTTGCCTTCTATTACCTCCTGTTGCCACCTTCTCCTCTTTCCTTGTGTTTTCTTTTTACTTCTCCTCCTGTTGCCTCCTGTGCTTCTCCTCCTCCTCCTCCTCCTCTTTCCTCCTCATGCCTCCTGTTGCCTCCTACTCCTGTTGCCTTTTCTTGCCTCCTCTTGCCTTTGCCTTGCCTCTGCCTTGCCTTTCCTTTGCCTCTGCCTCACCTTTCCTTTGCCTCTGCCTCGCCTCACCTCGCTTCGCCTTCCCCTTCCTTCCCTTGCCTTCTTTTCCTGTCTTGCCTTCTCCCTTCCCCCCCCTTCCTTCCTTCCTTTCCCTTCCTTTCCCTGGATTTCCTTTCATTTTCGTTTCACAAATCCTTCCTCTCTCCAGCTACAAGGCTTCACAGCCCATCTCAGTGGTGCAGGAGCAGCGGGCAGTAACCCAGCCCAAACAGAGCAGAGAAGCCCTGACAAGTGGTCATGCTCAATGCTGCAGAGGAAGGCAAAAAACCCCCAGGGACCAGTGCCAATCTGCCCCGGGGGAAAATTCCTTCCTGACCCCAGAGCTGGCGATCGGCTGTGCCCTGAGCATGCGAGCAAGACCGGCCTCCTCGTCCCACAGGCTGCTCCTGCCTCCCAGAAGATGCCCAACCCCTCTTCTCCCTCAACCTGGGGCCATCTTGGGGGCTTCTGAGAGTGGCAAAACACTTGCAGCTTCATCTCCTTTGGCAGCAAGAATCCTTCCCACACCTGGCAGGACACCAGTGGGTGCTCCAAAGCACTGGGACCCCCTGCAACACTCCTGCATCCCATTTCTTACGGCTGCTCCCCCTGGCTCTGCAGGGGATGGATGAGGACGGCAGCTCTGCAGTGCTCCTCAAGAAGGCATGCCCTTGCTCTGGCTGCTGCTCTCTAGCTGCAAAGGGTTGCCCTCCATCCCATGAGCAGGAAGTGTTGCCCCGCTGGGAGCTGGCCTTGCAGCTCCTGCTGTGCTGGTACTTGTGATGTCACTGGTGGCTCTGTAGCTCCTTATGATGTCACCTGTTCCTGAGTAGCTGATTGGGCAGAAGCATGCCCCGGGCTTGTTGTTTCAGGCATTATGCAGCCGCCACCTTGGCCACGGTAGGAATTACGCAGGTGCCACCTCAGCAGGGCTCGGCCCTGGGTTCCTGCTCGCAGACGAGTTGCCAGTCCGCTGAGTAAATAAGTGGTTTATTTCTCTGACATGCAGAGCAGCTTGAGCTGGGTGCCTCCAAGGAGGGACCCCTCCTGCAGATCGCAAACCCCAATTATACCCGTACAGACAGATTTCCTGGAACGTACCCTTCATCACCCGATCCCCAAGTCATAGAATCATGGAATCATAGAATCATTTAGGTTGGAAAAGAACTTTAAGATCATCAAATCCAACCGTAAACGTAACCCTGCCATCCCAGCACTAAACCATGTCCCTAAGCACCTCATCTATCCTGCTTTTAAATACCTCCAGAGATGGGGACTCAACCACCTCCCTGGGCAGCCCATTCCAGAGCCTGACAACCTTTTCTGTGAAGAATTTTTTCCTAATGTCCAACCTAAACCTGCCCTGGTGCAACTTCAGACCATTCCCCTTGTCCTATCTTCCGTTACCAGGGAGAGAGGCCGACCCCCACCTCACTACAGCCTCCTGTCAGGTAGTTGTAGAGGGCGATCAGGTCTCCCCCTCAGCCTCCTCTTCCCCAGACTAAACAACCCCAGGTCCCCCAGCTGCTCCTCGTAAGATGTGCTCCAGACCCCTCACCAGCTGTGTGGCTCTCCTCTGGACATGTTCCAGCAACGCAACGTCTTTCTTGTAGTGAGGGGCCCAAAACTGAACACAGTATTTAAGGTGCGGCCTCACCAGCACCGAGTACAGGGGCACGATCACTTCCCTACTCCTGCTGGTCACACTGTTCCTGATACAGGCCAGGATGCCATTGGCCTTCTTGGCCACCTGGGCACACTGCTGGCTCATAGTCAGCCGGCTGTCAAGCAGTACCCCCAGGTCTTTTTCCACCAGGCAGCTTTCCATCCACTCTTCCCCAAGCCTGTAGCGCTGCATGGGGTTGTTGTGACCAAAGTGCAGGACCCAGCACTTGGCCTTGTTGAACCGCATACAGTTGGCCTCGGCCCATCGATCCAGCCTGTCCAGGTCTCTCTGCAGACCCCTCCTCCCCTCGAGCAGGTCAATACTCCCACCTGATTTGGTGTCGTCTGCAAATTTACTGAGGGCACACTCAATCCCCTTGTCCAGGTCATTGACAAAGATATTAAACAAGACCGTCCCTAAAACTGAGCCCTGGGGGACACCCCTTGTGCCCGGCCGCCAACTGGATTTAAATCCATTCACCACAACTCTCTGGGCTCGGCCATCCAGCCAGTTTTTAACCCAGCGAAGAGTACATCCATCTAGGCCAAGAACTGCCAGCTTCTCCAGGAGAATGCTGTGGGAGACTGTGCCGAAGGCTTTGCTGAAGTCCAGGTAGACAACATCCACAGCCTTTCCCTCATCTACCACGCGGGTCACCTGGTCGTAGAAGGAAATCAGGTTGGTTAGGCAAGACCTGCCTTTCATGAACCCATGCTGGCTGGGCCTGATCCCCTGATTGTCCTCCATGTGCCTGGTGAGCACACTCAAGATGAACCTCTCCATCATCTTCCACAGTACTGAGGTCAGGCTGACAGGTCTGTAGTTCCCCGGATCTTCCTTCCGTCCCTTCTTGAAGACAGGCGTCACATTTGCCAACCTCCAGTCATCTGGGACCTCCCCTGTTCTCCAGGACTGCTGATCAATGATAGAGAGTGGCTTGGCAAGCTCCTCTGCCAGCTCCTTCAGCACTCTTGGGTGGATTCCATCCGGCCCCATAGACTTGTGGATGTCCAGGTGGCATAGCAGGTCAAAGACTGCTTCCTCCTGGATTATGGGGGGTTTATTCCACTCACTGTCCCCATCTTCCAGCTCGGGAGGCTGGGTACCCTGCGGATAACTCGTCGGGCCATTAAAGACCGAGGCAAAGAAGGCGTTGAGTATCTCAGCCTTTTCCTCGTCTTTAGTGGCAATCCCCCTTGCATCCCCTAGAGGATGGAGGTTCTCCCTGGCTCTCTTTTTGCTGTTAACGCCTTTATAAAAACTTTTCTTATTATCCCTTACAACAGTGGCCAGGTTAAATTCCAGATGGGCTTTTGCCTTTCTAATTGCCTCTCTGCATGACCTGACAAGATCCCTGTACTCTTCTTGGGTTGCCTGCCCCTTCTTCCAGAGCTGGTAAGCTCTCCTTTTTTGCCTGAGTCTCAGTAGTAGACCTCTGTCCAGCCAGGCCAGTCGTCTTCCCCGCCGATTTGTCTTACGGCACATGGGGACAGCCTGCTCCTGTGCCTTTAAGACTTCTTCCTTGAAAAATACCCACCCTTCTTGGACCCCTTTGCCCTTCAGGCTTATCTCCCAAGGGACTCTCCCAACCAGCGTTCTGAGCAGGTCAAAGTCTGCCCTCCGGAAATCCATGGTGGCGGTGTTGCTGACCCCCTTCCTTACCTCACCAAAAATCAAAAACTCTACCATTTCATGATCACTAAGGCCAAGACGACCTCCGACCACCACCTCTCCCACCAGTCCTTCTCTGTTAGTGGATAGGAGGTCAAGCAGGGCACCTCCCCTGCTAGGCTCCCTTACCAGCTGTGTCAGGAAGTTATCTTCCACACACTGCAGGAACCTTCTGGACTGTTTCCTTTCTGCTGCGTTGTATTTCCAGCAGATGTCTGGGAAGTTGAAGTCCCCCATGAGAACAAGAGCTCGTGACTGAGAGACTTCTGCCAGCCGCTTGTAGATCAACATCCTCATCCTGGTCGGGTGGTCTGTAACAGACTCCCAACAGGATATCTTTCTTGTTGGCCTTCCCCCTCATCCTCGCCCATAAGCATTCGGCCTCACCACAAACGTCAAGCTCTGTACAATCAAAACACTCCCTAACATACAGAGCCACCCCGCCGCCTCTCCTTCCTTGCCTGTCCCTTCTGAAGAGTTTGTAGCCATCCATCGCAGCACTCCAGTCATGGGAGGCATCCCACCATGTTCCTGTGATCATAGCCATCCTGCTGTACAGTGGCTTCCAGCTCCTCCTGTTCGTTGCCCATGCTGTGTGCATTAGTGTAGATGCACTTGAGCTGGGCTATCGGTTTCACCCCCAGCAATGGGGTGACACCCCCAGGCTCCTCTCTAGTGAGCCTGGTTATATCCCCTCCCCCCTTCAGGCCTAGTTTAAAGCCCTCTCCACAAGCCCCGCCAGTTCATGAGCGAGGATCCTTTTTCCCCTCTGAGAGAGCTGGGCACCATCTGTTGTCAACAGCCCGGTGCCGTGAAAACCTCCCCATGATCAAAGAACCCCAAGCTCCTCCGATGGCACCAACCTTTG
Source organism: Gorsachius magnificus (assembly GCA_034008185.1). Lineage (NCBI taxonomy): Eukaryota > Metazoa > Chordata > Aves > Pelecaniformes > Ardeidae > Gorsachius > Gorsachius magnificus. Next base: position 4,290,585 of record CM067102.1, on the reverse strand, counting down.
AGCCACATGTTAACCGCTCTAGTTTTCCTGTTCCTTTCCATGTCCCCTCCTGACACTAATGGGATCGAGGAGAGCACTACCTGCGCTCCTGATCCTTCAACCATTTCCCCTAGTGCCCTGAAGTCCCTTTTGATCGATTTGGGGCTTCTCTCTGGCATCTCATCACTTCCTGCCTGTACAATCAATAGCGGATAGTAGTCAGAGGGCCGTACCAGACCAAGGAGTCTCTTGGCAATGTCCCTGACCCGGGCCCCAGGGAGGCAGCAGACTTCCCTGTGGGATGCGTCTGGGCGGCATATCGGGCCCTCCGCTCCTTTCAGAAGGGAATTGCCCACAACAATTACCCTTCTTTTTTTCTTTGTACAGTCAGTCTTGATAGGTAGGGTGACCTTCTCTCCCTAGCCAACCCCCTGGGTGGGCCTTCATCCCCATCCTCAGTTGCCTGGCCCTTGACTTCCAGAGTCGCATATCTGTTATGCAAGGGCAGCTGGGGAGGTGAGGGAGCCCGGGAGGGGATTCTCCTCCTGCCCGGGGCAGAGACCTTTTTCCATTCCCCACCATCTCTTGGGTCCCTAGCTTCTGCCCGCTGGCAAGAGGACAGGGGATCCTCTGCTTCCTGTGGAGCCTCTATCTGCTGCCTTGGCCTGAGGGATGGTAGGGTGCGGCTCCACCACTCTATCTCCATCTCGCATTCTCTAATGCTCCTTAATCTTTCCAACCTCCTCTTTCAGCTCTGCTACCAGGCAGAGCAGATCATCCACCTGCTCACACCTGAGACAGCCACTGTCCTTACCATTCTCTGGTACAGCTGACAGGCTGAGGCACTCCCTACAGCCAGCGACTTGGACAGCTGCATGTTTCTGTTTAGGTGGGGACTCCGTCTGAGTCGCCACGTTCCTTCTGGCAACAGCTTTCAGACGAGTGGAAACCATTGCTTGCTCCTCTTTTGGGTGTCTATGGGTGCTAGTCGAGTGACCCTCCGAGCCAGGAGGGGAGAACGCGCCCTGCCCGCGCGGACTGCCGCGCCATGCCCTTCTGACACCCCACGCCCTGTTTGCCCGTCCTGTTCACCGCGCTCCGGGTCGCTCGCGCTCCCTGGGGGCTGCTTTTGTACGTCAGGAGGGGTCAGGCCGCCGTCACCCCTGACTCGCCCCCGCTGAGTCAGAGCTGCCGCTCGTCAGGAGATGTTTGTCCTAAGCTGTCAATGACCTCTCTTCCATGCACAGGCCCATGTCAGGCACTGCGTCCCTCAGCCTGTCATCGTTTAAACCCCGGACAGCAAGCAAGCACCACGCAGGAACTTGCTCACTCCCCTGTGGAGGGTTAGGGGAGAGAATCAAGAGGATGAAAGCGAGAAAACACCTGGGTTGAAATAAGAACACTTTAATAGGTAAAGCAAGGGCTGCAGACGCAAGCAAAGAAAAAAAGGCATTCAGTCACTTCTTCCCATGGGCAGGCAGGTGCTCAGCCATCTCCAGGAAAGCAAGGCCTCATCACATGTAATGGTTACTTGGGAAGACACATTTTTGACCTTTCCCCCTTTCTTTCTTTTTGTCCCAGCTTTACATGCTGAGCATGATGTCTTATGGAAGGGAACATCCCTTTGGTCAGTTGGGGTCAGCTCTCCCGGCTTTGTCCCCTCCCAGCTTCTTGTGCACCTGGCAGAGCACGGGAAGCTGAAAAATACCAAATCCAAAAAGCAGCACTATGACAGCTACCAGGAAGAAAATTAATTCTATCCCAGCAGAAACAAGGACACAGCCCCATTGGTGTCTCCTGTTTACCAGATCACTGCCCTCTTTCAGCAGCAGCCCTGCATTTCTCTTCTTCAGCCTCAGGCTCTAACACAGCAATTGAAGCTCTTCTCTTTGCTCTTGACTTTTCTTGCAGCCACCAACTCCAGGTGGTCACCCTCTGGAGGATGCTTTGTGCCCCTGGCAGTGCCCTCTCCTGTGCTGGCCCAGCCCCGCTGTCCCACACATGGGCCCATGGACCCGCTGTGCCTGCACAGCATGAATACAAAAGGTGTATTCAGTGTGAGGAACAGTTTCTCTTCATGATCTCCATGACAGCCCCTTGTGCCCTGTCCCGCTTCTGTTCCTCCTACTTGAGACAGCCTCCACCAGGTCCTGGAACCCCCCACCCCTATCCACATGCCATTCAGTGGTTTTCAGACATCTCTGCTCTGGAGCTTGCCAGGCTCTGGACAAGGAGAGGGGTCGTACAGGGCTGCCCATTCCCCCAGTGCAGGCACTGAGCCCAGCAGCAGGAGGGGAATGGCCATGCAGCCAAACACAGCCATAAACCTGTGGAGAGCAGTCACTGCTACACGTGGGCAATTAAAGAGGCCACCAGTGAAAGCTCACTCCAGTCCCATTTCCTAACACATCGCCCCATGCCCTCCTCCCCACAGCCACAGAGAACACCAGAACAGCAGCACGGCTGTGTGTGGGGCAATTTCTTCAGCCTGTTCCTGGCCTCAGTGTTGGAAGAAGAGCCCAACCTCTACACAGTGCCATATAGAAACCCCCTTTTATGACAGAGGTGTGATAGGGGGAGGCCAGCTGTCCCATTGGGTCAGACACCAGTGCTTCTGGGTTAGACAGACTGGGTTTGTGCCTCTGGAGAAGTGGAGTGCATGCAGACATTCCTGGAGAAACAGAATTATCGCAGAAAAAATGCCCAAAGCACAGGAGGATCCCCAGATACATTGGAAATATCTTGTGAAAAGACTTGGGTGGATTATTGCTGCTGAAATACTACCCATGAAATCAGCTTCTTGAGTGCATCTTTGAGCTCCTGGTTCCTCATGCTGTAGATGAAGGGGTTCACTGCTGGAGGCACCACTGAATACAAGACACTAACCACCAGATCCAGGGATGGTGAGGAGATGGAGGGGGGCTTCAGGTAGGCAAACATGCCAGTGCTGATAAACTGGGAGACCACAGCCAGGTGAGGGAGGCACATGGAAAAGGCTTTGTGCCGTCCCTGCTGTGAGGGGATCCTCGGCACAGCCCTGAAGATCTGAACATAGGACAGCACAATGAAAATAAAACACCCAAAGAGGAAACAGGCACTGACCACGAGAAGCCCAGCCTCCCTGAGGTAGGCATCTGAGCCGGAGAGCTTGAGGACCTGGGGGATTTCACAGAAGAACTGATCTACATTATTGCCCTTGCAGAGGCGTATGGAAAATGTTTTGGCCGTGTGCAGGAGAGAACTGAGAAAAGCACTGCCCCAGGCAGCTGCTGCCATGTGGACACAAGCTCTGCTGCCCAGGAGGGTCCCGTAGTGCAGGAGTTTGCAGACAGCAACGTAGCGGTCATAGGCCATGACAGTGAGAAGACAATACTCTCCTACTACCAGGAAGGCAGACAGAAAGAGCTGGGCAGCACATCCTGCATAGGAGATGGCCCTGGTGTCCCACAGGGAATTGGCCATGGATTTTGGGACAGTGGTGGAGATGGATCCCATGTCGAGGAGGGAGAGGTTGAGGAGGAAGAAGTACATCGGGGTGTGGAGGCGGTGGTCGCAGGCTATGGCGGTGATGATGAGGCCATTGCCCAGGAGGGCAGCCAGGTAGATGCCCAGGAAGAGCCAGAAGTGCAAGAGCTGCAGCTCCCGTGTGTCTGCAAATGCCAGGAGGAGGAACTGGGTGATGGAGCTGCTGTTGGACATCTGCTGCCTCTGGGCATGGGTGACTCTGGAAGGAGGAGAGCACACTGACAAGTTTGGACAGTTTTCCTTGAGAAAATCCCTTCCCATCGTCAACCAACACCCCTCCACAAGCCCCACCTGTCCCACCACACACCAAAACGCAAATTGCCTCTCTCCTTTCTGCCTGGAGCTGCGCTTTGTGCTTTCTGAGTCTGCTGTGAGGAGCAGGGCCTCTTCCTCTGGGCTCCCAAGGAGTCAGCCCCACCCTACAGCATTGGTCCCTGGGAGGGGGGAGGGGGACAAATTCTCATATTCAGAATAGAACAGACTATTCTAAATATAAACAGCTCCTGTACTTACTGTCTAGATCAGATCTAACCCACTTGTAACACAGAAGAGGTGTTCAACGTCCTCCAGCATGATAACGTTGGGGAAGTACTTGGATGTCCTAAAGCTGTTCTGACCAGGACAGAATGGGCTCATTCCCCAGCCCCACACCTTGCATTTCCCAGAGCCCCACAGGGCACGATGGGCTTAGGGGACTGGCCTGCATGGCACGGCTTGTGGCATTGGTGCCTGAGCTGCAGCTAAAACCCCAACCACAGAGAGTTTGAGGGGAAGAAGAAGGGCAGCGGAGGCAGCGAGGGCACAAGGAGACATGACCCAGTGCTCCTGCCAAGGGAGAACAGGGAGAGACAGACAAGCCCCTGGGAGCTTCTCCTGCTTGGAAGCTGTGCTGCCAAGGAAGCAGCTCAGCCTGCGATGCCCCAGCCTTGGGCTGTGCTGGGTGGGAGAGGAGCCTGGGAGCATTGCTAAGGGGCAGGCATCAACACTGCAGGGGATGGCAGGGAGGTGCCCGAGTTCCCCCTCTGATGGTTCTTCTGGCAGTGGCTCCCTCTCACTCCCTGCCCATGCCATCCCAGCTGCCTGGAGCTGTCCCTGCCAGGAGCTCTGTCCCTGCCCCAGGAGCTCGTCTCTGCCACTGCTCGACCCCCCACCCCTGAGAGCTCAGCTCCCCCACATCTCGTCCCTGCCACTGCTCACAGAGCCCAGCCCCCGTGGGCAGATAGTGATGAGGATGTCAGAGCAGCTCTGATGAGGCTGAAAAGGAGATGCTGGTGCCATCAATAAGCCAGTGAGTCTTGACATTCCTCTCTAAGTGACAACGATTTGGAGTTTCAGCACCTCCTCCAGAACCGAAAGATGAATTTCTGTCTTACACTGCCCACCCATCAATCCAGGAGCAGAGGACAGAAAGCACAGGTTCCTTCCCTTTCAGGTAATCCCTGCCTTGATGTCCCTCCTGAGAAGTCAATTTGGAAATGCCCCGGGGGTGAGCTGTTATCAGCCCTTACCCATGGAGCACTCTCTGGACAGCGGAAGGGCCCTGCTCTGCTGGGTCGCTCCTTCCACCCACAGCTTCTCCTGACAGCGTCGTGGGGAGCTCCCGGGCAGGCTGAGTGCTGACCCTGGCAGACAGCAGAGTCCCTGCCCTGGTTTGAAGGTAAATAAAAACCTGGGTCAGACTAAGGCTGAAAAGTCCAGTAGAGATGATGCTGGTGCTGGCCATAGGAAGAGGAGTTACTGTAGGCATGTTACAAGCTTTCTGGCGGACCTACTGATCACTCAAAGTTTCAGTTCAAGAGTCTCAGGGGCTTGTTAAAACTTGCAAGTTCCTTTTCCTCTCCCCCTCCCTAACCCCCTGGAATAAAACATGGAAAAGCAGTCTCAGGAAGGTTCATTGTCTTTATAGTAATCTGTGCCTTGTCCTGCTCCTTCAGACATCCCCTTGGAAATATTCTGGGAGATGTGTGGAGCTGTGAGCAGCCCTGTCCCCAGAGCATCCTCTCAAGAGCAGAAGGACCCTGCTTTTCTTGGGGGTAACTCCTTCCACCCACAGCTTCTCCCTGCAGAACCCTGGGGAGCTCCCCGGGCAGGCTGAGTGCTGACCCTGGCAGGCGGCAGAGTCCCCGCCTGGCACACAGCCCCCTGGGGTGCAGGGACCCTGCTGGGAAGGACAGCCCTGGGCACCCCTGCCTGCACACCCACCTTCACACCCTGCAGCCATTAGGAGAAGGCAGCCATCATGCCCTGTCCCTCTGATGGGCAGCAGGGAGTTCCCCCTCTGCAGCACGTCCTCCTCCTCTGCACCAGAGAATGATTTGGCCCCCTCCAGGAACTGAAGCTGCATTGCCCTGCAGCCAAGGACTTAAGACATAGAGGGCTTTTAAGGTTTGCCCCCAGTGAGCTGTCAGCATGTCCAGATTGTCTTTAACCACCCCAGGCTGCCTTTAACCTCTCTCTGCCTCTCTCCTCTCCCCTCGGTGCCTGCAGGCAGTGCCCTCAGCCCTGCTGTGCTTTGCAGAGGAGCTGCTCCTGGGCAGAGCTGTCTCTCTGCAGCGCTGCCCCCTGACCATCAGCTCCCTCCATCCCAGGAGCCCAGCCCAGCTCAGCAGCAGAGGACCAGCCCAAGGCAGCACTTGCTCTGCCCCCTCGGGGCTCCCTCCAGGGGTCCCTGGGGCTCCAGGGGAACCTGCTGTGACACAGGCTGAAGTCATCCCTGATGTTCCCTCCCTCAGCTGGGGAGAGACATTTCTTCCCAGCACTGTAATTTCTCCTATGAGAAGAAGATTTGTCCATGAGAATGATTTTTACTTGTCACATTATTGGACAGGAAACCCAGACAGTTACAAGGAGGGATCTCCTTTACCTCTGCTGAGGGAAGGGATGCAGATGAGCCACCAACGCATCTCATTTGTGAATTTGTAGTCCGGGGGCCAGAAGGAGACTTAGACCCCTGCCATACACAAAATAAGCACCTACATATGATCTCCCTGTCTCGGCTCTCATTCCACTTAATGGAGATGGAGGGCAGGACTGGGCTGTTCAGAGAAAGCGCTTGTGATATTTAAGGTGTCAAGGGTAGCTGCAGGTAAGTGAAAGCAACTGCAAGCTGAAACTGCTGGAGGGAAGGGATGCCATCCAGAGCTAACTTGTCAGGGCTTGTCTGAACCTCACGAAGTTCAACAAGGCAATGTTCTGCACCTTGGTCAGGGCAATCCCAAGCATAGATACAGTCTGGGTGGAGAATGGCTTGAGAGCAGCCCTGAGCAGAAGGACTTGGGGATGTTGGTTGATGAGAAGCTCAACATGACCCAGCAATGTGCACTTGCAGCCCAGAAAGCCAACCGTATCCTGAGCTGCATCAAAAGCAGTGTGACCAGCAGGTAGAGGGAGGTGCTTCTCCCTTTCAACTCTGCTTTCGTAAGACCCCCCTGAAGTACTGCCTTCAGCCTTGGGTCCCCCAACATAGGAAGGACATGGACCTGTTGGAGCGAGTCCAGAGGAGGACCACAAAGATGATCAGAAGGCTGGAGCACCTCTCCTGTGAAGACAGGCTGGGAGACCTTATAGCACCTCCGTACCTGAAGGGGGTTACAAGAAGCTGGAATGGGCCAGTAGTGATAGGACAAGGGGGTAGTGGGTTTAAACTGAAAGAGGGTGGATTTAGGTTCAATTCAAGGAAGAAATTCTTCACTATGAGGATGGTGAGGAAGTGGCACAGGTTGCCCAGAGAAGTTGTGGGTACCGCATCCCTGGAATTGTTGAAGGGCAGGTCGGATAGGGCTTTGAGCAACCTGGCCTAGTGGAAGGTGTCTCTGCCCATGGCAGGGGGTTGGAGCTAGATGGTAATCTCCCTTCCAACCAAAACCATTGTGTGACCATAGAATCATAGAATGTTTTAGTTTGGAAGGGACCACTAGAGGTCATCTAGTTCAACCCCCATTGCAGTGAGCAGGGACACCACCACTAACTAGATCAGGTTGCTCAGAGCCCTGTCCAACCTGGTCTTGAATGTTTCCAGGGATGGGGCCTCCACCACCTCTCTGGACAACCTGTTCCAGTGTCTCACCACCCTCACTGTAAAGAATTTCTTCCTTAGATCCAGTCTAAACCTGCCCTGCTTCAGGTTAAAGCCATCACCCCTTGCCCTGTCCCAGCTGGCCCTACAAAAAAGATTTTCCCCATCTTTCCTATGGGCCCCCTTTAAGTACTGAAAGGCCGCACTCAGCTCTGCCCGCAGCCTTCTCCTCTCCAGGCTGAACAACCCCAACTCTCCCAGCCAGTCCCCACAGGAGAGGGGCTCCAGCCCTCGGATCATTTTAGTAGCTCTCCTCTGGCCCCACTCCAACAGGACCATGTCCTTCTTGTGCTGAGGGCTCCAGAGCTGGATGCAGGGCTCCAGGTGAGGTCTCACCAGAGCAGAGGGGCAGAATCACCTCCCTCGACCTGCTGGCCATGCTTCTCTTGATGCAGCCCAGGGTAGGGTTGGCCTTCTGGGCTGCCAGCGCACATGGCCGGCTCATGTCCAGCTTTTCATCCACCAGCACCCCCAAGTCCCTCTCGGCAGGGCTGCTCTCCATCCTTTCTTCCCCCAGCCTGTATTGATACCGGTGGTTACCCCAAGCCAGGTGCAGGACCTTGCACTTGCCCTTGTTGAACCTCATGAGGTTCACACAGGCCCACCTCTCCAGCTTGTCCAGGTCTCTCTGGATGACATCCTGTCCTTCTGGTGTGTCAACTGCACCACTCAGCTTGGGGTCATCTGCAAACTTGCTGAGGGTGCGCTCGATCTCACTGTCTATGTCATTGATGAAAATATTCAACAGCACCGGTCCCAGTACAGACCCCTGAGGGACACCACTCGTCACCGGTCTCCATCCGGACATTGAGCCATTGACCACTACCCACTGGATTTGACCACCCAACCAATTCCTTACCCAGAAAAAAGTCCACCCATCAAATCCATAGCTCCCCAATTTAGAGAGAAGGGTGTTGTGGGGGACCATGTCAAAGGCTTTGCAGAAGTCCAGATACATGACGTCCATTGGTTTTCCCTTGTCCACTGTTGTTGTCACACCATCATAGAAAGCCACTAGGTTCGTCAGGCAGGACTTGCCCTTGGTGAAGCCATGCTGGCTATCTCGAATCACCTCCCTGGCCTCTATGTGCTTTAGCATAGCTTCTAGGAGGATCTGTTCTTTGATCTTCCCAGGCACAGAGGTGAGGCTGACAGGTTGGTAGTTCTCAGGGTCTTCCTTTCTGCCCTTTTTGAAAAGGGGCACAATGGTTCCCTTTTTCCAGTCAGCAGGGACTTCACCTGACTGCCATGACTTCTCAAATACCATGGAGAGTGGCTTGGCGACTACGTTGGCCAATTCCCTCAGGACTCTGGGATGCATCTCATCAGGTCTCATGGACTTATGTGCGTTCAGGTTCTTCAGGTGGTCACGAACCTGAGCTTCTCTTACAGCGGGAGGGGTTTTGCCCTCCCGGTCCCCCTCATGCCATCCATTGACTCGGGAGGGGTGAGGAGAGAGGTTACCAGTAAAGACTGAGGCAAAAAAGTTGTTGAGTACCTCAGCCTTCTCCTCCTCTGCTGTTACCAGCTTGCCGGTCTCGCTCATCAGCGTGGGTACGCTTTCTTTAGCCATCCTTTTCTGGCTGATACACCTGTAGATGCCCTTCTTGTTATTCTTCACATCCCTTGCCAAGTTTAGTTCCAGCTGTGCCTTGGCCTTCCTGACCCCATCCCTACACAACCGGGCAGCGTCTCCATACTCTTCCCAGGATGCCCATCCCTGCTTCCACTGCCTGGGCAGTTCCCTCTTTCTCCTTAGTTTGACCAGCATCTCTTGTCTCAGCCATGCCGGTCTCTTCCCTTCTTTGCCCAATTCCTTACACCTAGGGATCAAGAGCTCTTGCGCTCTGTGGAACACATCCTTAAAGGTCTGCCAGCTCTGTTCTGTTCCCCTGTCCCTGAGGACCGTTTCCCAGGGAGTCTTCTGACTATCTCCTTGAGGAGTGGAAGTTTGCTTTCCTAAAATTCCTGACTATACTTTTTGTTATTCCATTTCCCTCAGGAGCATCAGCACCACCAGGTGTGGTCACTGCAGCCTAGGCTGCCTCCGATCTTGACATCTCCGACGAGCTCGCTTGCATTGGTGACCATCAGGTCCACTATCTCATCCTCTCGGGTAGGGGTGTCTATTACCTGGCTTAAGAAGTTGTCCTCAATGCATTCGAGAAACCTGCTGGATTGTCTACAGCTTGCCATGTTGGTTTTCCAGCAGATGTCAGGGTGGTTGAAGTCCCCCAGTAGGACGAGAGCCTGCGAGCACGAAGCCTCCTGGAGCTGGAGGAAGAACGCCTCTTGATCTGGTGGCCTGTAGTAGACACCAACCACAGGGTTCCCTTTGTTGCCTCTCTCTCTGATTCTTACCCGTAAGCTTTCGACCTGCTCATGGCTATTCTTCACACTGTAATGATTTCTTGATGTAAAGGGCAACGCCTCCGCCCCTCCTTCCTCACCTGTCCCTTCTGAACAGCCTGTAGCCATCAAGAGCTACATTCCAGTTGTGGGATTCATCCCACCAAGTTTCCATAATAGCAATCAGGTCGTAGCTTTCTAGCAGCACCATAGCTTCCAACTCCTCCTGTTTGTTTCCCATGCTGTGTGCGTTTGTATAGAGGCATTTCATCTGAGCTGTCGGCCTCGTCACCTTCATAGCAGAACACCCCTCGTTTCCCTTGAGGTGTTTCATTGGCATTTCCTTGTTGGCTCATGCAACCTCAGGAGCCTCCAGCTCACCTCCGCCAGACTTCAACTTTGCTGCAGTGTCCCTGGGATGACACTGGGCAATGGATTGAGGGCTCATGCTAGCCCCCCCATCCCTCTAACCATTGCATATCATCCCCTAGCCTGTCGCTGGCAAGCCTGATAGGTTCCCCCTCCCCCTTCGCATCTAGTTTAAAGCCCTGTCAATGAGCCCCGCAAGCTCCTGGGCAAAGACCCTCTTTCCCCCTTTGAGAAAGCTGGCTCCCATTTGATGCCAGCAAGCCTGGTGCCGTGTAGGCCATCCAATGATCAAAGAACCCAAAGTTGTGCCGGTGATACCAGTCATGGAGCCACTGTTCGTGGATTGAGTCCGCCTGTTTTGCTCAATGTCTCTGCCCACCACTGGAAGGAGCGAGGAAAAAATAACCTGCGCTCCAGATTCCTTTACTAACCGTCCCAAGGCCTTGAATTCTTTTTTAATCACCCTCAGGCTACTTACTGCAACTTCATCAGCACCCACGTGGAAGGGGAGTAAGGGACAGTAGTCCGAGGGTCGGACCAGGCTAGGAAGTTTCCTAGTAACGTCTGTAACCCGGGCTCCCAGGAGGCAACAGACTTCCCTAAGAGCAGGGTCTGCCCGGCATATCGGACCCTCTGTTCCCCTCAGATGGGAGTCTCCTACAACTATTACACGTCTCTTCCTCCTCGTGGAGGCGGTAGTAATAGGAGAGGGAGGTCTCTCTGATCTTCGTGCCTCCTCTCATGTGGATGGGTTAACACCTACACCATCCACCGCCTTGTCTTCCACATCTGCAGCCTCATACCTATTGTGCAGAGGCACCTGGGGAGATGTGGTGGGCAAGGAAAGGGTTTGCCTCCTGCCCCGATTGCGGACCAGTTTCCACCGGCTGCTTTCCTTTGAGGCTCTTCCTTCATCCTGATGGGGAGAGGATATTAGTTCCCTTTGATCCCGGGCCTTTTTTTGGTGGCTCTTCTCTTAGCTCTGCCACTAGGCAGAGTAGACAGTCCACTCGGGTAACTCAGTTAAATCTATAAAACATCCGTCCTCTTGGAATGTTTCTTTCCATTTCAGTTCAAGGTTGAACTTTAAGCCGCCTTAATCAACCTGCAATGACCAAGAGCCTTCATTTCCCAACCTCTTGCAATGTGAGGCTACAGGGTGGCCCCCTGCCATACACCAAATAAGCACCTGCATGTGATCTCCATGTCTCAGCTCTCATTCCACTTAATGGAGATGGAGGGCAGGACTGGGCTGCTCAGAGAAAGCTAGAGGGGAGTGATGGAGCAGCTTTGGTGGGCACTCGGCATCCAGCCAGGGTCAGCCCCGCACAAACAGATGCAGAAAGGTCAAGCTTCAAATCTCCTGGGGTTCCTTTTACTTCCAGCTGAAAACTGGGTTCATTTTTGGGATTAATTCTTTATTAGAGAGCCTCAGTCTGAGCACTGGTACTCAAGGCTGTTAAACCGTTATATATTTCTGGAATTCATTTACTCTGGACTGGGGATGCCTCCCCTCCTTCTTGGAACCCCCCATGTTGTGTCCCATCTCATTCCACCCGGGAGGCCACTGTGCCCAACACACGGAACCAGCGACTCTGTGACATCGGCCCCGTTCCAAGGGCACCGCGGGCAACGTGAGCACTGCGGGTACTGCGCCAGCTGCTGCACTGGTGGCAACGAGCCCTCGGTTCTTGCAGCTGCCACATGCCAAAGGCAGCGATGGATTTGCTCCCCCTCCTCGTCCTGCTGGCTGTGTGCTGGCCTGTGCACAGCACATGGCACAGCTGTGGGTGAGTGGCCCGAGGCTCTGGGAGGGAGCCTGGGCAACCCTTATGGGGGTCACGGGAGGGTGCCCGCTTGTCCCCCGTGGCCACACCACAGCTTCCCCAACCTCCTGTGGGAGCCGCAGCTCCTTGCCAGCACCCAGGCTGCTGGCACGACTCGTCTGTGGGGCTGAAGCAGAAGCAGGGGCAGGCGACGCTCGCCCCTGGGGTTCCCTGGCCCCGCTGTCCATGCAACACCTCAGCCTGAACAGCAGCAAGCCATCGAGCAGGACAGTAATGAGTTTCTGGTTACAGAGGGACCTGCGGGCTCCAGCCCATGGCTTCTCACGACGGCATGGCGCGCGTTGTGGGTGGCACAGATGCCCAGCCAGGGGCCTGGCCCTGGATCATCAGTATCCAGGATCCCTGGGAAATAGGCACAGGATAAATACGTGTAGGGCCCCTCATCAGCCCACTGTGGGTCCTCACTGCAGCCCACTGCTTCATGGAGGCCAGGTATGGATGACCCCAGGGAGCGGGGACATCCCCACAGCACTGGCAGGTGCCCTGTCCCCAGCACCGCCAGCTATTCCCATCCATTCCCTTGCAGTACGCCCAGTGCCTGGGCACTCCAGAGCTCCACGGGAAGACTGCTCAGGCAAAGGCTGGGCTCGGGCCACTGCTTCCTAGCAGCCTCCAGCGCGACATTCCTTGTGCCCAAGGCATGCCAGGGCAGTCCCACCCTCGCAGCGCTGCTCTCCCCCCCCAAGGCAGGGCACTGCCGGCTGCTGCAGCAGCACATGGCTCTGCTCCCCCTGACCCCCCTCTCTCTGCCTTCCAGGCACATCTCAATGTGGCGCGTGGGGATCGGGGCCGCCCAGCTGACTCCGCTGGGCCCTGAGGCCCAAGTGAGCACCGTTAAGTGGCTACTGGTTCATGAATGCTACGGTAACATCTCGGAGAGGAACGACATTGCCTTGCTGGAATTGGGCCAGCCTGTCCAGTGCAGCTACGACACATAGCCTGCCTGTGTACCCGACACCTCGCTGAGAGTGTCAGAGCTGACAGCCTGCTGCATCAGTGGTTGGGGTTCCACAGCTGCAAGAGGTGAGTTGCCAAAAAATACCCGTGTCCTGCGTGCAAGCTGGGCACCCTGGGGAGAGGCGTTGGGCTTCCTGAATGCAGAGGCGAGAGGCAGAGCCAGGCTGCAGGGACGTACGCCTGCAGAGAGATGGGCCTGACATTTGGCATTTGGGCTTCCTGCGGGTAGAAAGGGATGAAATTTAGGATGTTGGATTGTAGATTCTTAGTCTTCTCAGCCTGGTACTGTAATGGCTGATACTGCGATAAATGATGCAACCACTGTTGACCCATCATAAAAAACCACCCTAGAAAGCAGCACGAGCTAATCTCTGATGAACTCCAGTACAAATTGGTGGCGGACTGTATTAAAATTTAGACCGATTTTATTCTACACAAAATTTTGGATTTTTTTAAACCCTTGATCTGGTGGTCTTTGAATTTATTGTTAACTTGAAGTTTTTTAAGCCTAGGAGCCTCTTTTCAGGCCATATATGTGTATATTTGCAAAACACCTGACGCTCTCTACTCTGGTTCTTGGTATTTAGTCCTAGCAATCTAACCGTCTTTTCTTAGCATATATAAAAGTTATTTCAGTTAAGAATCCCGGTGAAAAAAGGAGGGCAGAAATACCAATACGTACATGACTTTAGTCTTTTCTTTGTCCCCAGGGGTTCTTAGCTCTGTGCCATGTAGCTCCCCTGCGAGCAGTGCTGCTGAAAATGACGCACATTCCCTCTTGGTGCTTCATCACCAAGCCACCATGTGGCTTCCTCATGCATTCGGCAGCCTGGGGAGTTCACATTCCTGTCAGCCTGCAAAAACATGGCATTGCAATCGTTACTTGGATTTCTCATCAGAAAATGCCCTTTAACACGGGCTTAATCAACATTTGTGTGCTACAGAGTTCTGCATCATAAAATGTCACCAAACTTTTGGGTACTGACACCTTAGGAGAAGAGAATGTAGCATGGCGAGGGACACTGCACCATAACTTAAAGATCATTAATGTTTAGGGTTTTTTGTAGCAACGTATATTTGACGAGACTGGGATGCTTTGTGCTTTCACTCTCCAGGTCCTGAAGGCGGCTCCTGTGTGATGGGCACGATGGGAATGCACATGAACCAGGCCCTGTGTTGCTCTGACAGCGCCATCAAACCTACACCTGCTATCAATGGCTTTAAACGCAAGTCATTTCAGATGGACTTATTTTTGGATTATTTTTTAATTTTTCAAAGAATTGTTTAATGCATATAAATGTTTTCGATACTTTATAGAAGAGAGATTTTAGAAATATGGGGTTTGTCTCATTTTGCTTGAGATTAATGTAATAACCTCCTTATTTATTAGGAGTAGGACAACACTTCTATTTTGGCAGTCACGAGTGTTCTTAAGCTTCACTGCCAATGCTCTGCAGAAAGCTTGCGTGAATGGAAGCACCAAGTAAGCACAAACAAATTACCTTTTCAGTGTTCTCCAGCCCCTCTTGCTCCTTGCTGTCCTGTCATAAATTCAAATCCATATCCTTGGTTTTCCGAACATGAAAGACTCTTTGAAGGGCTCACGCTGTGCCTTAAATCTTCCGAGGTCTGATTATCATTTATCTCCAGACTGGACAGATCTTCTCCAGCCACCACACCTATTTATCAGATATTTGGAGGATATCAATCATCCTCAGGTACTTTCAAAAAATCTTTCTGTCCTTTGGACTGGTCTGTGTCTTTTTGTCTGTCTGCAGTAAAGGAGCTTGCCGTTTGACTAAAGGAAGAGGCATTAATAATTTAAATGTGCACAGTCACTCTCCTTCACATCTTGGTAAGCATTTGTGTTTTGATTCCAAGGTGTGAAAGATGAAAATGTTGTTTGAATTTGCGGGAGGGAAAGAAAAGCTTTTAAACGTTTGCCTGTGCTTGGGTTTAAGGTGTGAAAAGATGGTTTCTGTGCAGTTCCTGGACAGAGGGGTTCCAGCTGTAACGCAGGACACAATCTCTGCTGCATGAAGGTAGGTATCAGCTTGATTTCTAACAGGGTGAAGTCTGTGCTGGATAAGAAATGAAAATGTTACTGGTGACCACTGGTGTCGGGGAAAAGGCTGCCTTCTATGTTTTCTTTGATTTGGTTTGGTAAGTTGTGTTCTCTAGCAAAATCATCACAAGCAGAAGCATTGCGACAAAAGCAAGTACGGATGTTCCCATAATGAAAGCAACATGCCACATAAGGGCAGAAGCTCAGGGAAATATTCTCATTCTAGATCCCGAAGCAGAGAATGAGCAGAACAAGTCAGGAATGGGTATTCATTCCAAAGGAGAGAGAGCTTGGAGCAGAGAGAGACACCATCAAGATGAACCAGGGAGCTGGGAAAATGCAGACTCAAATGTGGATATTACCATGAGAATTATTGCTCTGGTGGAAGAAGAGATGGCAGAGAGTGTCATTGTGAGAAAGACTTTGAACGATGGAGGAAAGCTCACGAGGAGAGCTCCTGTCAGGGTTATCACCGCAGAAGCAGACGGCCTCACACCCCCCCGAGGCACAGGAAGACGTACATCGCCTTAGCAGCCACCGAGCAAACTCACAGCGTTGTTCAACAGCTCAGCAGCCATCGGGAGAGCGCTCTTGTGACGGGCAGGCACCTCCACCCGTGTCGGCTCATGCAAATCCTGAGGACTCTTCCCGGGAAGAAGGGGGGGTGGGAGGGAAGGGGGCGGGGGCGGGGGGGGGGTGGGGGTGGGGGGGGTGGGGTGCGGTGGGGTGGGGTGGGGTGGGGGTGGGGGTGGGGGTAGGGGTGGGGGTGGGGGTGGGGTAGGGCTTAGGGTTAGGGGGTAGGGGGTTGGTTTAGGGGGTAGGGTTAGGGGTAGGGGTTTGGGAGTGGGGTGTAGGGGCAGGGGGTAGGAAGAAGGAGTTAGGGTAGGGGTTAGTGTAGGGGTAGGGGGGAGAGGGCAGTGGGTAGGCCTAAAGGCACAGTTATGCATCAGGTCAGGGTTAGAGTTAGGATTCTGGTTAGGGTTACGATTGCAAGAAAACTGTTCCTATAAACTGTAAATGACGTGTTTCTTCTGTTAAAGTTCATTCTGCTTTTGAGTATCTTTGCTGGTTTCACCTTCTTGATCTTCACTTTCACTTCTTTTTCATTATTAAACTGCTTTTATCTGAACCCACGAGTTTCTCTCTTTTACCCTTCTGACTCTCACCCCCGCCCCAGCGGGTTTGGTTGTTGCCCCCATGTCATGACACAACAGATCCCGCCAAACCTCCAGCCTGCACAACCTGCAGCCACACTGAAGCAAGACATGTTCCAGACATCGCCGTCAGCACAGAGAAGCACGTGTATCTGTCTTCTTCTGTGCTCCTCAAACCCGCTGCCATCGGCCCCAGTGACCGACCGCAGGCCAGACTCTCTCATCCAGCCCAGCTCTGATGGAAAACAGCTTTTTCAGAAAGTCATGCCTCATTATTTTGGGAAAATGTTTCAAGGATGAGTTTTTAATGGTCTAGAATGGTCAGAGCAAGCATGGCAATCTCAATCCCAGTTCTGACTCTGCCACACATCACCTGAGAAATATATATATATGTATGTATGTTTGTATGTATGTATGTATTTTTCTCCTTTCACCCAAGGGGCGGCACTCCTTCCTGAATGCAAGATGAGCTCCATGGGGTGTACAGACAGCCCATGGAAAACCCAGGCAGGAGCCTGTGACCACGCCTGTCCCCACTCCTCGGCACTCCCACACTCCTGTCCCACTCCGTCCCGCGCCAGTGCTCAGCCTGTACGCAGCCTGCACACCGTGTACAAGGTGCTGCCTGCGCCAGACATCGCCCACATCCCCTCCTGCGCGAGTGCTGATCGGCTCAGCCCCCCCTTACGGGCAGCCCTGCCCCATCCTGACCCACCCAGAAAGCTCCCTCCAGGACCGTCTCACTCGCACTCGCTGCCTTCAGCCCAGCTCCCA
Source organism: Gorsachius magnificus (assembly GCA_034008185.1). NCBI lineage: Eukaryota > Metazoa > Chordata > Aves > Pelecaniformes > Ardeidae > Gorsachius > Gorsachius magnificus. The sequence goes on along the minus strand of CM067102.1, from coordinate 4,273,491 downwards.
GTCCCCTTCACACCCTGAACCGGTTTCCGTCCCCTCCCCCGTATGGTTCATGTGGCCTTGCTGGGCTCAGCCTCCTCCCTCCCGGTATTCCCCACCCAGCACCATGATGACAGCTCCTGATGACGGGCCCGGAGAGCAACTCCCACCGACTGCCCCCTGCTCCACACCCCCAGGAACAGCCCGGTCTTCTCCCAGGGCCATCTCCACGGCCTCGCTGCCGGAAAATCCTTCCTGTGCTGCTCAAGGCCACGCAAACTGTCACGCTGCGGCTGGACCCACATCCCTGTTCCTCACCCCGGGTGACACCGCCCATGTCTCTGTATTCCCCCCTGCCCACAGCCGCCTGGTGCCTTCAAGCTTTTTTGCAAAAGCACAACTTTTAATTTGTTTGGTGACCTTCCTGACTAGAGCAGTGGGGGAGGAACTGCTGCAGGAGCTGCACCGTGTCCAGCGGACCCTGGTACCCACAGGAAGACCCCAAAACCCCAGGAGGACCCAAAAATCCCTTTGTGGGACCCCAACCCCCACTGGTGGGACCACAAAGTCTCCCATGGGGACCCTAAAACCTCTTGGTGGGACCCAATAATTCCTCCAGGACTTCTAAATTCCTTTGGTGGCACCAAAACTCTTGCTTTGGGCTGCAAAACCCTATGTTGGGACCCCAGAACTGTTTGGGGGGGGTCCTCAAAATCCTGCTCAGGACCCCCATACTCTGTGGAGCATCCCCCAAGCCCCTTTGTCCCCCAGGCCCAGCACATGGCCTGGAACCAAAGGAATTAGGGTGGTGGGGGACGACACACACACCCACCCCAGCAGCGCTCAGGAGGAGCTTGGCAATCCCCATCTGGGGGGGAGGGCCCAAATTTGGAGGGGCGACACAGGAAACGGGAGCCCAGAGAGGTTTTGGGAGTCCTGTAGGGTTTGGGGGAAACCCAGGGGGCTTGGGGTGGCTGGGTATTTGGGGAAGCCTAAGGGATTTTGGGGGGACCCAAGGGGGTTGAGGGCTCCCTGGGGATTTGGGGTCAGACGTCAGGGGGGTTGGGGCAAGGGGTGCCCCCCCTCAGGTCATGCTGGCCTTGCAGCAGCCAAAGCGCTGCCGCTGCATCTGCCCCCCCTCCCCCCTCACGGGTGAGACCTCTCCCCGTGACCCTGCCCCTGACCCCTCCTTGACCCCTGTGACCCTGACCCTGCGGTGACCCCATGACCCCCCAGGTGACACCAAGGGCACCCTGAGCTGGGAGTTGCTCTCCCCTCCCCCGCAACCTGAGAGGGCCCCCCCCAACCCCCCAAGAGCCCCCCCACTGCCTCAAGGCCCCGCCCACACCCTCTGGCCACGCCCCCGAGCCACCCCCCTGTGGTCTGTAGCCCTGCCCACTGGCACAAACCCCGCCCACTGGCTCGTGACCCTAGCACCACCCCCAGCCCATAGCCACGCCTTCACCCCCCTGGCCACGCCCCCAACCCATGGCCCCGCCTGCAGCCTCCAGGCCCCGCCCACTCGCTCATGGCCCCGCCCCCAGGCCCCGCCCCGCCCCTCCCCCCTCAGCCCCACCCCCTCAGCCCCTCCCTTTCTCTCGGCCCCTCCCACCTGGGGAGTAGGGGGCCTGGCCTCCTCTTAAAGCCCCAGCGCCCTCTCTCGCAGTGCTGGGGAGGGGGGACTGGGGGCTCCTGGGGGGGTTAGGGGTCCCCGGAGGGGGCAATCGGGGGGCCACAGGGGTTTGGGTGGTGCCTGGGGGGGGAATTGGGGTTTGGGGGGGGGGGTTAGAGGGGTCCTGGGGAGTCTTGGGGGGGAAATGGGGGGGTTCTGGGGGCCATTAGGGGCTGCGGTTACTGGGTATAATCGGGGTCTCATCTCCCCCATTGCCCCCCCGCCTTCCCATGCCTGTCCCCACAGCAACTGGGGGCAACTGGGGGGCCACTGGGGGGCCTATGGGGGCAACTGGGAGAACTGGGAGCAACTGGGGGGCTCCTGGGAGACCCTGAAGAACTGGGAGCTAAATTCAAGGGGTGCTGGCTTGGCCCCCCCCTTTCCCAGGGTGGGTAAAGTGTGGGGGCGGGCCTGACGGGAAGGGGGTGCCTGGCCCCCCTCCCAGGGGGGGGGGACCCCTGCACCCCCCCAGCCCTGCCCCCTCCCCAAACCCCCTTTTTCTCCCCCAAATCACCCCCTCAATCTGCCCAGCCCCCCCAAAAGCCCCCCCGGCAGCAACGGCCCCAGGGCGATGGAGCAGGCAGGGCTTCCCTCCCCGCAGGGGCGGTGTGTTTGGGGGCGGGGCCAGGGCTAAAGCTCCGCCCCTGCCCACCACGTGGTGCCCCCAGGCCCCACCCAGATCGGGGACGTGGCCAGCAGCAGCACAGAGCCCCCGTGGGGAGGGAGGGGGGGGGCCACCCAGAGGCTCCGCCCACTGCCCCTACAGGTGGGGCCCCCTGCTGCAGGGCATGCTGGGATAGCGGGGGGGCAGGGGGCACGGGGGGATGGGGGGGGCTTTGGGGGCCCTGCAGGGGCACGGCGGGTGGCGGGGGGATCCCCCCCCGGGACCTCAGAGGGGAGCCCCGGCCGGTCCCCCAAACCCAGGGACCGGCACACCCAGTCCTGTGACAAGATGGAGGCCGAGCCGGCAAAAGGAGGAGGAGGAGGAGGTGAGGCTGGCACGGTGCTGGGGGGGTGGGTGTCATTTCCAAAAACCAACCCCCCCCAACATCCACCCTCTCCCACAGGTACCTGACAGACGCTCCAGTTTGGGAAGGGGGCGAAATCCACTCCCCCTCCCCCCCAGCCATATCTTCTGTCTGCCGCTGCCGGCCAATAAAGAGTTAAAAAGGGAGAGCTCGTTCATGGCCCCCGCGGGGGGGCGGGGGGGGAAGGGTCCCTTTAAGGGTGGCTCCGCCCCTTACCCCCCCTTTTGGCTGTGGCTCCGCCCCCTCAGGCTTCCCGCCCTTCCCCACGGCCATTTCCTCACAGACCGAGGTGTGAAGGGGGTCCCGGCACCACCACAGCCGAGGGTCACGGTGGGGACAGGAGGGGACAAGGTGGGGGGACACGAGCAGGCGGCTGCCCCCCTTCCTCCTCCTCACCCCCTCCCAGCACGGACTGGTTCCACCGCACCCGCTGCTGCCGCCCAGAGGGAGCCGCTTTGCCGTCACCAGCGGCAGCCACGTCCCCTGCCAGGCGTGCGGGGGCGCAGGCAGGAGCCCCTCCACCCCACGGAACGGGGGGGCCCATGCACACCCGATCCCCTAAAATGGTGGAAGGCAGGGACCCCCCTCACCCTGAAATCTAAAATGGCAAAATGCAGGGACCTGCCTCACCTTGAACCCCACACAGTGGAGGAAGGGAGGGACCCCCCTCCCTTTATATCCATAAATGGCAGCAAGGTGGAATCCCCTCACCTCATGTCCTAAACACCTGGAAAATAGGAACCCCCCACCTCATATCCACAAAATACCTGGCAGGGAGATGCCATGTCCGTAAACAGGCTTCCCCCTCCCATCACGCCAACCTTTTTTCCCCTCATAACCTGACATTTTGGAGCAGGGTCCTGACGCCTGTTCCCTTGGCACACAGGGCCCTGCTCCTTCTGCGCCACCGCCTGCCGCCACCTCCCCATCTCCACCCAGGCGAGTTCTGCCCCCCCGGTCCTGGCCGCCATGTTGGGTGTGGCACCTTCATCCTCCGGCGCCATCGCTGGCCACCTCCTTCCCTCCCCACAGATGCGCCCGCAGCAGAAGCCCTTCTTCAGGAGCCCGGCCGACATCGCCCTCACGCGCTTCGCCCACAGCTCCCAGGGGAGGAGGAGGAGGATGGAGGGGCAAGCCTGCCCCGCACCCACCGTGGGGCTGGCCCCAAGCTCCTCCCCCTCTGCCCCACACAGGTCGCAGGCCGACCTGCTGCTGGCCTTCCACCAGGAAGACACCTGCCGTGCCCAGGCACATTGGAGGAGCCCACCATGTCCTGGATGCCCGCGATAGGTGAGACCCCCCTGCCCGGGACCACCATTTTAATGCTGGTGTTCAAGAAGCCACCTTGGCTGCCAAGTGGTGCTGAGATCCATGCCCCCCTCTTGGCTGCCATCGTTGTGGGGTCCATCCTCCTTGGTCCGCCCCCCTGGGGGGCAGAAGGATGGGAAAGGGACAGAGGGATGGAGAGAAACAGGGCGGGGAGCTAGGCAGGGAGAGGGGGAAGGAAAAACCCTGGTGAGGAGCCGGGAAAAGGGAGAGAGGGGAAAGAGCGATGGGGAAAAGAAAAGAAAGAAAAAGAAAAAGTAGACAAAGACAGAGAGGGAGGAGTGAAAAACAGGGGAAGGCAGCAGGACAGAGAGCGATGGGGAGAGACCAGAAATAGCAGCTCTGGGCAACTGCCCCATTTCTTGAGCACTGCCCAGGAACTGCATTACCGGGAGCCTCAAGGAATGTGCTGCCTGCAAAAGCCCTTCCAGGTCCTGCGCCCCTATATTGGTGCCGAGCGTCACCTTGCAGAGTTGCCAGGGCTGGGGAAAAAAGCCCATCTGGTTGGAAAAAAATCACCCAGCCGTTTTTTGTTTGTTTGCTTCTGGCTTTTGCATTTAAAAAATTTCAATTTAAGCTCTAAATGCCACCGGCAAGGACAAAGGAACCAGGCGTACCAGGCTGGGCACATTTAAAGCCCAAAGCCATTCCACAGCCGCACAAACCACCGCTCACTCCCGCTGCGCACACTCCACCGCCTGCCTGCAGGTACAGGCAGCCGCCCTGTTCCTTGAGCGCTCCCCAGGAACGGCACCGCCAGGCACCTCCAAAAATCATGCTGCCTGCAAATCCTTGAGCACAGCTTAATTCTGGACAATTTTCTTTCTTTTTAGGGCTCTGGTTGAAGACTCGTCCATGGAGAGATGGCTCAGGACCACGGTGCTGCTTTCTGGATCCTGTTTTGGCATTGGGCAGGGGGACAGGTTTCCAGATCCTGGGGCTTGGTACACATGTGGGGTGTCAGGGTCCCCCCTGCCTGGCTTTTCCCACAAAGCCCCAGCTGGTGCTGGCTCTGTGCTGCAGCCCCGGGACTGAGGCTCAATGAGCCGGGCATTTCTGTGGGACTGCACCCTGCCGGGCACCACCACTGGCTGCCGGCTGCCCTGGGCTTCCCCCTTCTGTTTTCCGCCAGGGCCATGGGCACCACAGAATGTCTTGCCCACTCCCCAGAGATGTCCTGACCCATGTCTGCAGCTTGTATCTGGTGTCCATGTCACACAGCTGATTTGGGGGTGGCAGGTCTCTCTTGTGGCACCCTGGGAATCCCTCCTTTCTGATCTTTGTCCCCAGGGTGACCCAGTGGAGACGTACCCTGCGCTGGAGAGCGTCCTGCAGGGAGGTGACAGCCGACTGCAGAGCAGCGCTGAGACCTGCCTGACAGCAAAGGTGCCCGGTGGCTGGTTCTCTTGGAGGCCAGGAAAGCAGCCCTTCTCTGGCCCTGGTTTTGACGAGGTGTGGAGCAGCACAGAGATGTTTCTCCAGTCCTCAGGCCTGACAAGGGTTTTCCAGTGCCCCCCTGAGAGATCCTGCTTGTCGTGGTTTAACCCGGCTGGCAACTCAGGACCACGCAGCCGCTTGCTCACTCCCCCCCCTCCCTCAGTGGGATGGGGGAGAGAATCGGGAAGGGGAAAAAGGTTAGAGCCGAGGGCTGAGATAAAGACAGTTTAATAAGAGAAAATAATAATAATAGTAATAATGAGAATGATAACAAAATATACAGAATATACAAAACGAATGATGCACAATGCAATTGCTCACCACCCGCCGACCAATGCCCAGCTCGTCCCGAGCAGCGATCAGTACCCGAGCAGCGATCACTCCCCCCGCTACTGACCAACCCACCAAACCCCCCCCCAGGCATGACGTTATATGGTATGGAATAGCTCTTTGGACAGTTTGGGTCCTAGCTGTGCTGTACTCCCAGCTTGTTATGCACCTGGCCGAGCAGGAGAAGCTCAAAAAGTCCTTGAGCAGTCTGAGCACTACTTGGCAACAACTAAAAACAGCGTGTTATCAACATTCTTCTAGCACTAAATCCAAAGCACAGCACTATGCTAGCTTCTGTGAAGAAAATTAACTCTATCCCAGCTGAAACCAGGACACTGCTCCAGGGAAGTGCCCCCCCATAGAGCAGAGGCCGTATCCAGCCATGTGGCTCTGGGTACGGCTGCCCCGAGGGGTCTCGCAGGGAGGACGGGGTCATGTGCCTGGTGGCTCTGGCACAGAAATGGGGAGCTGAAGCCCCGTGGCCATGGCTGGCCGGTTCAACGTCTCCGAGTACCTCAACCCTTCTCCCCAGGAGTGTTTAACCCAGCCCCTTTTTCAGGGTGTGAAGATGGGTGGTGGTGATGTCTTGGTGGCTCCGTCTCACTCCCTCTTGAAAGTCGTGGTATCTGAGATCCGGGGCCGCCTGAAGGCCCTGGCAGAGATCACCAGGGAGTTTGTGTTCCCTTTTCTGATATCGTAGGGCTACAATGTGCTGGGGTTATGGGGTGACAGGGTTGTCGTTTGGACTTAAGCATGTTATTGTTGGCCCTGGGTTCCTGAAGTTATGGGGTTTATTACCTTATCTTGTGTTCTGTGTGTGGGGGTTTTTTTTTTGGGGGGGAGGGGGGGTGTGATGAGTCATTTTTTCAGCTTGTTTTCCTTTGTAGGGATTGGACAGGGGCCCTTGTTTTGTTACAATGTTTCTTCTGGTTGTTTTTGGCTTATCTGGTGGATTGTGTTTTCTGTCTTGAAACCACCATTTCTTGTCTAGTATGTCTGACCGGGTTGTGTGGTGTCGCTTCTGGTGCGGTGTGACTCATGCAGAAGTGTTTCTCCAAGGTTACGTGGCTGTTTGACTTTTGCTTTTGAGTAAGAAACCTGCAAAAAGGCTGCTGCCATTCAATTTAGTGAATTTTTGTAAATTCTTGGACTGAGTATCATGTGACTTGAAACATTGCTGGAAGAATGGTGGAGGTTTGTCTGCGCGTTCTGGATGCTTTGGGTTTGAACGCCTGCTTGTGGTGGTGCCTTGCTGCAGTCCTTAGGTCCTATCCCAAAGCACAACATGTGCTTAAGTGGGGGAGTCCCCATCCCTGGGGGTATTTAAAATCCAGGCAGACGAGGTGCTTAGGGACAGGGTTTAGTGGTGGATGGCAGGATTAGGGGAATGGTTAGGCTTGATGATTTTAAAGGTCTTTTCAAACTTAAACGATCCTATGATTCTGTGGTTCTGTTCTATGACCATGCTGCATTGATTGCTGAAGGTATGTTTTCATGTCATTCAAACAAGAAAGTAAGCAGAGATTGTACCTGCAAAAGCATTCAAATAGCTCTCTCTGTTCCGCGGAGCAAGCGTACAAGCACTGGGGAGCAGTTTGCAGGGTCAGAATTTCAGCCTGCTCTGGGGGATAAACCCTCAGGAGAGGAAAGAGAAACCCCTCTTTTTTAAATACAGCTCTACTTATCTTAATGTTTCGTTGTGTTGGATAGTGTTAGCAGTCGGACTCAAAGCATGTGGTCAAACCGTTAAAACGTCAAGATATATCAGGATTATTTACTGCATTAAATCCTCTTACAAGCAGCGCACTCTCTTGCCCTGTGGGTAGTATAATGGCATGGCTGGCATGACTGGTAATTTTCCTTTTCTTTCCTAGCACAAGGACACATTTATGAAGGCAAATCGAGGGTACAGGTGGTGCCCCACAACAAACCGCCTTGTGAAAACCCAGCCATCCACCCCAACAAAGAGGAATAAGCAATGGGCCTTGGCTTCAGACTCTGCAAAAGCTGTACCAAGCCCGAGGCGAGTGACAAAGAGTGAAGAAATGCCCCAGCATAACTTGGGGATGGCAGGTGAGGTGTTTCCATCCATCTTCCTCAAACGTAGCAGCCTCGGTTTTTTTGAGGATGTAGTGTTGGAACGCGGCTGCCAGACTGGTTTTCTTTGCTGGACACGGTACTGTGGTGCAAATCCCTTTCATGTCCCAAATTAAGTTGCCAAGGCTCTGGTTCAACTTCTGCCTAACAACCTTTGTTTTTCCAGGGAATGGTCGCGGGCCCATGTAATTCATTGTTGTAGAGAGAGGTTTTGTACAGTTTAGTGAAAGGAAATTGGGAAACAGGAGTGCACGCTCAGTGAGACCTGCGGAAAGTTACTTCTCTTTGGTGGCTCATCCCTGCTGAAGTTGGTGTCTCAGCAATACAGCAGGGATAAGGCTTCCCTTTCTCTCCCAGGGTGGCTGTTGTGCGAGACATTTGGGCCACAGGCCATCTCCCTCTCTCCAGGTCACACTCTGTTAAATTGGGCCCCTGCATTGCTTCCAAGGCACTCCCCCCCAAACCAGACAACTAGTCTTCATCATGATGATGAGCAACCACTGTTGTGAGTGGAAAAGCCACTCCATGAGCAATGCAGTGCCCATGTTCATTGCTCTCCCTTCTTGTTGTCGTTTTCTGAGCTCCTGAGGTGCAGGAGGGCTGGAGGCGAGAAGCTGTCAGCATCAATGACAGAATCACAGAACGGTTTGGGTGTGAAGGGACCTTACAGACCATCCGGTTCCGTCCCTGCTGCTATGGACAGGGACACCTTCCTCTAGACTGGGTTGCTCAAAGCCACATCCAACCCGGCCTCCAAGTACTTGGAGAAAGAACATTCATGTCCCCATTTTACTTTCCTCGGTTATATATTGCATTGGCGGGGCAACGAGTGGGCAGGCAGCTTGCCTGGCCAGTGCCTGCACGGTTCTGGCACCAAGGATGAAGCACTTCATGCTTCAGAGCTGTCACGCTGGCATTTTCACCACTAAATGCGGCTCTAAATTAACGCTAAATGAAACCAGAAATTTTGCTTCAGAGCTTGATCCTGTCCCTTTGTTCCCTCGTTTCACCTGTTCAGTGGCTACGGAAGGGAACCACTGCCTGGGTAGGGGCATGCTTTGAGTTACAGACACGTGCGGTATCAGAGCATCTTTCTGTATATTCATGTGTATATTCATGCGTAAGATGATTACAGGTGCTGTTTTAAAGATGGCCACCTTTGCAGTACATAGAACCTTTGTCAGTAAAGCTGTAAATCCCAGCAGTGGAGGGTTAAGCACCCAGATCCAATTGAATCCTGCAGAGAGCTTTGAAAGCCTCTCCCAGAGGGTACAGAAATGGTTATTTGTGATTCTCTTGAGCTGCCTTTTGTGGCAGCTTGCTTCGGGGTCCGTGACAAGGAGTCTCCTGGGGGCTTAACGCTGCAAAGGGTAGGTCCTTCAAAGAAGCAAATGAATCACCCTTAGACTTGGTGTTACTCTGTTAACAGATCCTACACAAGGGGGAGGCCTGAGCAGGCTGCTTTTAGCAGGGGAGCATGCCCTGGCTGCACAAGAGGTAGGGAACTCTCTCTTACAAGAGCCCTGGGTTTAACGAGAGCTCTGAAGAGGAGTGGGAAGTGAAATGTAAGAGACCTACCTCCGGTGGGACTGAAGCGTGAGCCTTGTGCTATGAGTCTTGTATCCCAGCCGTGAAGGTAAAGGCTGGGCCCAGTTTTTAATATCAGTTCAATATTAGCCCTGCCTACCAAATATTTGATCAGACCAGGCAAGTCTGCCCCCTGAGAGGACGTTGTCACAGGTGGAAGGGTTGAAATACAGTGGCTGTGTTAACAAACAGGAGGTTTGCAAACTCTTTTGGGCAAGGATTTCACCTGTGATGCAATATTTCTTTGGGTAGAAGCTGTAATATGTGTGCTCCTTTGGGCTTGTAGTATTTTTTTGAAACCCATCACTCTGCGTCAAAGAGGGAAGCTGTGTCATTCGCTTTCTCCCAAAATGGGGAGCAAAACAGCTGTCATAACTACAGTCTGAGAAAAGCTAGTTGAGGGATTTGTTGCCTGTGGTTAGAACCACAGTGGCCCAGAAATTAGCCTGTACTTCCTCATGGTTTTGTATTCTAATGGTCCTACCCTATCTGAGAAGCAGATGAGTGTCCGAGCACTTTCCCCCTTTTTTCAGAGGGTCCCCAGTGTGAAACACATCCTCCAGGACAATTGGGGTCCGCTCCAGCTGCTGCCGTTGTGCTCGGCAAAGCCTGGTCCTCTCTCTCACTGTCTCGCAGCGGGTTCATCTGCAGAAGGGCTGAAGCTGGGTGAGGAGCGCTCCTTGCCTGCCCGCTCACCTCCCTGCACATCTCCCTTCCTTGCCCTGACAGTCCCTTTGCTTGCCTGACAGCAGCACCCCGGGGCCTGTCTGTAGGTTACTGCCCAGAAATCCCGGGATTTGTTGGGTACTCCAGAACCTGGCTCCTCTCTCTGTTTCCCCCTTAGCGCTGCTCTGCACACCGGGACGGCGTTAAAGCCTGGCGTGGGTCAGTGCGGAAGGTGAGCCAGGGGCTGTCCTTGGCCCTTGCTCAGTGTGATCTGTTTTAGGGCAGGGTGCGGTAACCTGCAAGGCAAAGGGGGGCTGCGGAGGCGGTGTCCTTGTGGTTCCCTTCTCACAGCGCTGGTGTTGCGAGGCTGAGCCGTGATAGCCCCTCTCGGGAGGGCTCCTCCGCTCCAGCACAGTGCTCCTGGGGTGCTACGGGTCAATGGCTCCCAAATGGGAGCTGGTTTGTGCCGTGCCAGCTCGGGTGCGTGTTGACACGTTCATGCGGATGTGCCCATAGGTAGGAAAAAAAACCTGTGAGGCCACTGTCACAGCGTGTTTAATAAATGTAATGGAAGCATAGAGGAGGCTCCTGTACTGCTTGGTTTTATGGCAGGGGAGAGGCCAGTCTGACCGTGTACGTCAGCCAAGAGTTGTGTGGTAGGGTTCCTCTTGGCCTGTGGGCCCTGGTACTTTTCCTAAAATCCCACAAAGCCTCCTCCCTTTCTTCAGTTTCCTATGAGCCACGTTACATACCTTCTGTTAGACCAACAGCACCCCGTGCTTCCAGGAGTGACGCCTGTAAATCTTTTCTAGTCAAATGTGACATCTAAGGCAGGATTCCTCTCTGGTACGATGCCTTTACAGGATGGTGTTTGATGAGCACATCTCTGGCTAACAGGAATAGTGCAGCTGAGCTCTGTGTTAATTTAAATGAGGCTGCTGCTTTGGAACAGGAATTCCCGTGTCTTTTGATTTCAGAAGTTAGGACTCTTCCTTGCCCTGCTTCTCATCAGCACCCCGACACAGGTGGTCAGGTACATGATTTGAGCAATTTTAGGCTTGTGGTGCCCTTAATTACTTATTGTCATGGTGTTGGGTGCTTTGAAAAGCTTGGGGGTTTTTAGCTTCTAAGTAATTTCCCTATTCAGAGTGGTGGTCTAAATCACAGATGTAGCAGCGTTGGCAGCATCGCTGTCTGCTTTGAGTTGTTTTCAAGGGCTTTTCTGTGAAGTTATTTTATTGGTTTATTGGTTTTCTTGTCTTTTTTTTTTCATTTCCTGCACAGAACGGGCCCATCTCCTGTACGGATCTGTGCAGCAAACAAAGCCAAATGTCACCCGCGTGACACTTTATTGTTAGATGTGAAAACCATGAACTCAGAGAACACATTTTCCTTGCATTGCAGTTTGTTCCCGTTCCCTTTGCTTTTCCCTTTGCCTTTCCCTTTGCCTTTCCCTTTGCCTTTCTGTTTACATTTGATTTTGAAATTTTTCTTTCTGCCTTTCCCTTTGCCTATGCCTTTGCCTTTGCCTTTGCCTATGCCTTTGCCTTTGCCTTTGCCTTTGTCTATCCCTTTGATTTGTATTTTGCCTTCCCCTTTGCCTTTGACCTTCCATTTGGCTGTTACTTTGGTATTGACTTCGACTTTTCCTTTGGCTTTCCCTTTCCCTTTTTCAATTTACCTTTGCCTTTGCCTTTCCTATTCCATTTACCTTTGCTTTTGATTTGACTTTTGCTATGCCTTTAGCTTTGCCTTGGCCTTTGCTTTTGCCTTTCCCTTTAATTTTTATTTTTCCTTTCCCTTAATTTTCCCTTTGCTTTTGGCTTTTTATTTGGCTTTAGCTTTGGCTTGGCCTTTGCCTTTGCCAGTGACTTTTATTTTCCCTTTCCCTTTGCCTTTCCTTTTTGCTTTCAGTTTGGCTTTAGCTTTGGCTTGGGCTTTCCCTTTCCCTTTGATTTTTAATTTACCTTTGCCTTTGCTTTTGCTTTGCCTTTGCCTTTGATTTTTATTTTGCCCTTGCCTTTTCGCTTTGCCTTTCCCTTTGCCTTTTCCTTTTCCTTTGCCTTTTCCTTTGCCTTTGCCTTTTCCTTTCCATTTCCTTTCCCTTTCCCTTTACCTTTGCTTTTGCTTTTGTCTTTGTCTATGCCTTTCCTTTGACTTTGCCTATGCCTTTGATTTTTCCTTTTCTTGTCCCTTTTCCTTTGCTTTTCTGTTTAGCTTTTCCTTTAGCTTTAGGTTTACCTTTGCCTTTCCTTTTGCCTTAGGCTTTGCCTTAGGCTTTAATTTCCCATTTGCTTTAACCTTATGCTTTTCCTTTGCCTTTGAATTTTCCTTTTCTTTTCCCCTTCCCTTTTTCCTTGCCTTTGTATTTGGCTTTGCCATACCCTTGGCTTTTCTTTGGCTTTGACTTTGATTTTACCTTTCCTTCTCCCTTTGCCTTTGCCTTTGGCTTTATGTTGCCTTTGCCTTTGCCTTTGCCTTTCTTTTTCCCTTTGCCTTTTCCTCTGATTTTGCATTTACCTTGGCCTTTGCCTTTGGCTTTGCCTATGCCTTTGACTTTCCCTTTGGCTTTGCCTTTCCCTTTCACCTTTCCTTTCCCTATGGTTTTAATTTTGCCTTTGTCTTGCATTTCTCTTTGCCTTTGCCTTTGCGCAAGTGAGTGCAAACGTCGGGCCCTGGAGTAGAGAAGAAATCCCTGAGCCCCCGGGTCTGTGGGGCTTTTGGTAGGGTAGGCTCTCCCTCTGACTTAAGGGTACAGCTTTTGGCTGTGGCCCCTTTGGTGTGGGAGAAATCGCTGGACATTCGCAATTTTGGATCCCGGGCCGCGGCTGGGGCTCTGGCGCAAAAAAGTTACCTACCCTACCAAAAGCCCCACAGTCCTGGGGGCTCACGGCTTTCTTCTCTAATCCAGGGCCTGACATTCGCACTCACTTGCACCAGAGCCCCAGCCGCGGCCCGGGACCCAAAATTGCGAACGTCCAGGGATTTCTCCCACACCAAAGGGGCCACAGCCAAAAGCTCTACCCTTAAGTCAGAGGGAGAGCCTACCCTACCAAAAGCCCCACAGACCCTGGGGCTCAAGGCTTTCTTCCCTACTGTAGGTGACTTGTTCGGGGATGATGTGGAGCTGTTTAATACAGCAGTACACTAGAGATCATAAAAAGGACAAGCCAAGGACAGAGTGATAAACAAGCCAGCAAAGAGGAATGTAGAGATGATAAGAAGAGGCTCCAGGAGCTGAAGACACCAATAGAGACTTGCATGGCCAGCGCGTGGACAGGACCAAGAAAACTAATTAGAATCTAGTTAGGTATTCATGTTAGCCTTGTGTAGCATTTACTGTCTGCCTAGAAGCTATATATATATATATCCTGTGTGATCACAATAAATGGATTCCGATTCCGATTCCACCTGCACACTTACTCTGGAGTCCGCACCTTCATTTCCTCAAATGGTGACCCCGACGTGATCAGAGGAGCAACGCTGCGCAAGCATCCAGAGGGAACCCAACCGAACAAGGCAAGCCTGCAGCAGGACTGTGGCTTCGGAGCAGCAATTTTGATCCTGGGACATCACCTGACAGGACAGGTGAGTGGTTGGGCATTTAAGATGGGAGCCAATATTTCAGCAGAAGAAGAAGCAATTGTAAAAATGCTAACACAGTTATTTGTAAAAAGGAGAGTGAAATATGATCCTTTTAAGATAAAGTTATTACTGAAGTTTATGCAGAAATAAGGCATTCCCACAGAGATTTCTGCGGCATTTGATGTAAAAACCTGGGAGAAAGCTGGGGAAACAGTATGGGAGGCGGCATCCAGAGGGGACGCTAACGCTGCGGAGGTGATGACTACATGGCCCCTAGTAACTGAGACTTTAAAAGCATGGCATGCAGAAAAGAAAGTAGAGCATGCCGCTGCTCAGGCGGTAATAGCTGCAGAGCGGTCAGAACCAGAGCCAGAAAAGCCACCAGAACAGGGCAATTTGATAGACCTGAGTAATGATCAGAAGGGAGCTTGTGAGCCTCTGCTGTTAAGCCCAGCTCCGTGGACCCCCTCTGCACCCGTCCTGTCTTCCCACGATAATGCCTCCCTGGGACATCGCGTATTTGACCCACGAGAGTGATGGGACCAGGTGTGCCAAGAAGCATGGAAAGAAGGGGACCCCTTGGGGATGGTTTTTCCTGTGCAAGTACGACCTAACGGTTTAAATGAGTATTCCCCATTTCAATGGGAATTGATTAAAGAGTTAAGAAAGACGGTTACTACATATGGACTGCACACACCCTTTACTCAATCGTTCTTAGAAAATGTTATGACTGGTCAGCTTTTGGTGCCGTATGATTGTCAACAGATAGCCGCAATGGTTTTAACACTCACGCAAAAATTGCTGTGGGAACAAAAATGGAAAGAGAGCTGTGAAGCGACTGCCTTGGCTAATTTAGAAAAACAACCCGGTGATCCGCTTTACACAGTCGAAGTGCCCCACCTAATGGGGACGGATCAATTTGCAGATCCAAGATTTCAAGTCAGGCTCAATGATGCCATCTTGCGACAGTCTGCAGCATCGGCCCTCCAGGCCATAATGAAATTACCTGAGGCTGGGAGGATTCAGCCGTCATTTACCAACATTAAACAACAAATCAATGAGCCTTATATGCAGTTTATTGATAGGCTGTGAGATGCTTTAGATAAACAACTTGATAATCAGGAAGCAAAGGAGGCTCTGATACTAAGACTGGCGGTGGAAAATTCAAACATAGACTGTAAAAAGATATTACAATCATTGCCTGTTGATACCACGTTGGTGCAAATTATAGAAGCGTGTAATTGTGTCGGGTCCATAGACCATCACACTGAGGCATTGGCCGATGCTTTTGCTGTGGCACTTCAAGCGGGGGGCCGAAGATGTTACCGTTGCCAAGCGACGGGACATTTTGCTGCTGAATGTCCTCAGCAAGGAATGGGTGAGGGACGTAGTGCTTCCCACCCCCCCGGCGCGTGCCCAAGGTGCGGTAAGTGGTGGCACTGGGCCAGCCAGTGCCGGTTGAAGTTTAACGCAGGAGGCCTACCCCTACAGCCACGACAGGGAAACGGGAAGAGGAGCGCGGGACGGGACCGTGCGATGACACAAATGCTCCAGCCCACCAACATGGGCGGGCTGACCTCACGGAACTCGCCCCAAGTGCTGATGACCACCGAGCTTCAACTACAGCCAAACATTGCTCCAATGACTCCATCACCTGTGTCACCGTGGGCTCCCTCACTGCCAAAACCTGAGGAAGCGCTGGATCGGATATCTCCACAATAAATGATTACACCCTTTGGGACACTCGGGTTCATAAAATACCACTGAATGTAAAGGGGCCAATAGGGAAAGGATATAGCGCTCTTTTATTAGGATGATCTAGTACCACTTTATCTGGTCTTTTTGTAATGCCCGGAGGGATTGATGCCGACTATGAAGGGGTCATACAGGCCATGGTATGGACGCCCTCTCCATCCGTGCTCGTACCAAAAGGAGCGAGAATTGCACAGCTAATACTATTTAAAGCCATGGTTCCAAAAGCAGAAGAATGTGATCGGTGTGGCACAGGTTTTGGGTCAATGGGGCCCCCAGAAATCTTTTGGGCCTCGACTGTTGTTGCCAAAAGACCTACATTGACTTTAACGTTTCACCACCCCAGTGCGAAGCCATCCAGCATGCAATTAACAGTATTAATGGATACAGGAGCGGATGTCATGGTGATTGCTCAAAAGGATTGGCCACAGGGATGGTCGTTGGACTCAGTTGCACAAGGCCTTGTAGGAGTGGGAGGTATATCTAACACTTTTCAAAGCCGACACATGCTTACCATTAAGACCCGTGAAGGTTCGATTTACAACGTCCGGCCATATGTTGCCCTCATACCTGTCAGTCTCTTGGGGAGGGACATGATGGGACAGGGCAAATTTACCCTGAGCTTCCCGGAGAATTGTCAGTAGCGGCTATTGACGGGCGACCGCATATAAAACTCACCTGGAGGATTAACACCCCTGTGTGGGTGGATCAATGGCAGCTCCCTGCGGAAAAGGTCGCTGCTCTCCAAGAATTGGCAGAAGAACAACTCAAATTAGGGCACATTACCCCGACAACTAGCCCTTGGAACTCACTGGTATTTGTTATAAAAAAGAAAAGCGGAAAATGGCAGTTGCTCCATGACCTGTGACAAATTAATAATGCCATAGAAGACATGGGAACCCTCCAGCCCGGATTACCTTCTCCTGCAATGATTCCACGAAATTGGAATATTGTCATAATTGATTTGAAGGACTGTTTTTTTACTATTCCACTTCACCCCAATGACGCTCCTCGATTCGCCTTTTCAATCCCTAGGATTAATAGGAGCGAACCCATGGATAGGTATCATTGGACAGCATTGCCTCAGAGAATGAAGAACTCTTCCACAATCTGCCAAAAATATGTAGCCGAAGCGCTGCATCCCGTCTGAAAACAATACCCAGGGGTGTACATGTGTCATTATATGGACGATATATTATTATCCAGTCCGACAGATAATCTGACACAACAGGTATTACCCATGTTACAACAGGAATTGAAAAAATGGGGACTACAGACCGCACCTGAAAAAATTCAAGTAACAGCGCCTTGGAAATATTTAGGCTGGAAGATACTGCAGCAGAGCATCCAACCCCAAAATATAGCCATCACAAGAGAAGTTCGTACTCTGAACGATGTCCAGAAGCTCATAGGCAATATAAATTGGATCAGAACTCAATGTGGAATTGATAATCACACGCTAGCACCCCTGTTCAAACTCTTGAAAGGGGACAATGATGTCAATGCATCCCGACAGTTAACTAACGACACAAAAACAGCACTTGACAGAACAGAGGAAAAGATCTCTGCCCAGCAATGCCAGCGGCGAGCCGAAAATTTACCCCTTCAACTCTACATTTGCAACCAGAATCCACAACCCATGGCTATTATTGCGCAATGGGATCCCAACGCAACAGACCCCTTACTTCTATTGGAGTGGGTGTTTTTGCCCAGCCAACCATCAAAGACCCTTGTGACCCGCATCGAGATGTTTGCGGCCTTAATTAAGAAAGGGAGAACAAGAATCATCAAAATGGCCGGAGAGGAGCCAAAAAATATTGTCATCCCTATAATCAAAAGCTATTTTGATTGGTGTCTCCAAAATAGTTTCAAGCTGCAATCTGCCCTTGCAGGTTTTGATGGCCATCTAGATATACATCTCCCATCTCACAGAATGCTCACCTTTTATAATAATGTACAAATCAAGAACAAACCCTTATATTGCTGGCAACCAGTCCAAGGACAAACTGTATTTACCGATGGATCAGGGAAAACGGGAAAAGCAGTGGTCACATGGGAGCAGGGGGGACACTGGCTGCATAAAATAGAAACCATACAGGGCTCCCCCCAAATAGTAGAATTGCATGCAGTAGTAATGGCATTCAAGCAATGGGACTGGGTTCCACTGAACATTGTATGTGACTCACAGTATATAGTAGGGATAGTGCAGTGAATTGAAAGGTCCCAGATCAAACATCTAGAATGAAGTATTGTTCTTAAAATTTAAGGAATT
Organism: Gorsachius magnificus; assembly: GCA_034008185.1. Taxonomy (NCBI): domain Eukaryota; kingdom Metazoa; phylum Chordata; class Aves; order Pelecaniformes; family Ardeidae; genus Gorsachius; species Gorsachius magnificus. The sequence continues at coordinate 4,255,763 of CM067102.1, read as the reverse complement.
GATGTTTCTCGTCGAACGATGCACCCACCCATATTGTGTACTCCATGTCAGGAGCCACATGACACTACCTGGATTTTTTGCCAAAGGCAACGCTCAAGCCGATCACCTGGCTAATGTTGCATTAAGGGTCCCAGTGCCGAACACACTGTCCCAAGCTCGCACTTCACATCAATTCTTTCACCAATCTGCAAAAGCACTGTCCAGACAATTCTCTATCTCTGTAGGAGATGCAAAACTGATAGTGCAAACTTGCCCCAACTGTCAGCAGCAATCAGGGCCAATAACTACAGTGAATCCTAGAGGTATCTCTGCACTCCAAATTTGGCAAACAGACATCACTCATATTCCTGAGTTTGGAAGGCTGAAATATGTCCACATATCCATAGATACATACTTACATGCACTATGGGCCACCGCAATGACAGGTGAAACGACTCGCCATGCACAGGCGCATTTCCGCACAGCTTTCACCACCCTTGGCGTCCCTAAGGAGATAAAAACCGATAACAGCCCAGCTTATATCAGCCGATCAACACAGAACTTTTTCCATACCTGGGGTATTACCCACAAAACAGGCATCCCACACTCGCCTACAGGACAGGCCATTGTAGAGCAAGTTCACCGCACATTGAAGGACCTATTAGCAAAACAAAAAAGGGGGAGGCACAGGAAACTGCACAAAATAGACTAGCTAAAGCCATCTACATAATAAACTATTTGACATTACTGTTTCAATTCGATGATGTACCACCAATCATTAAACATTTTAAATCAATGAGTTCTGGGCTGACACCCATCCCTGCAGAAAAAGCAATGGTCATGATGCGAAACTTGAACATCGGGGGGTGGGAAGGACCATACCCATTAATAACTTGGGGGCGAGGGTATGCTTGTGTTTCCACAAGACAAGGACCACAACGGGTGCCCTCTCGTGGCATGCGACCATGGCTGAGATCGTCGCCCTCATCACCCTCCTCTGTAGCATCAGCGCCTCCTGGGCCTCAATCCAACCCAGACGAAATCTCTGGGTCACCCTTGCCAACATGAATGGACAGACTCACATATGCCTTGTCCTCAGCCGGCACAGAAAATCCATTCATGACCTGTCTTGTTGGAATGCTGTTGGAGGAGAAAGTTTTGATAAGCTTGGTTAACAGCACCTTGATAGGGCATTTGGTTACAGGGGCATGGGACCTCTCAAATGCGGGAAATGTCTTCAAAGAAGTAATGAACATATGGGATGGTTAGGTAACGCACTTACCAACAGCAGTGTTAGAACCCCAGGAATCAGATATCCTGGGAAGTGTAAATGCACTAGCTTGCCTTAAAATTAACTATACGGGGACCAATCACACTCGCACAGTGATTGACGTTACGGCCGGATTGCCCATCTACTGTAAGGAGTCAGCATGGTGCAACTTTACCTCTGTTAATATATCAAAATCTACAAATGCACCATTGATGTTGCCAGCCAGAGTATTTCTCATTTGTTGTTGGCTAGCTAAACAGAATAATGTCACGTCTGTTGTGCTAAGTGCTCTTTTAACAGATACTGATTCTATTAGACATGCTATTTTGTAGAATAGAGCTGCCATTGATTTTTTTATTGCTAACCTAAGGTCATAGATATGAAGATTTTGAAGAGATGTGTTGCTTTAACCTGTCTGATCACTCTAAGTATTAATGGATGCTTTAGTATTGATTTTAGCTGTTTTGTTTATATTAGCTTTAATTCTTATAATATTGCGCTGTGTAGCTGATATGATAAAGAAGGATATATATGGAGTTTGGATAGCATAAAAAAAAAAGGGGGAATTAAGTATGTGCTGTATGAATTTAAGCGACAGCTCACAAACGGTGTATCAGCAATTAAGAAATTAGAGGAGCTGTCGAACAAGTTAACAGTAAGTTCATGAGGGTTAGATTTATGGCTAAAAAGATTAGGGGTGACAGAGTTAATAAGAGAAGTGTTTGTGGTTTTAATTGTATTTCTTGTTATCTTATCAATTGTGCCCTGTTTATTGCAATGCCTGCAAAGGATGGTCATTCATTCAATGCATACTACTTGGCTGGTCAAAACAAAAACAAAAAGGGGGAATTGTAGGTGACTTGTTCAGGGATGATGTTTAATACAGCAGTACACTAGAGGTCATAAAAAGGACAAGCCAAGGACAGAGTGATAAAAAAGCCAGCAAAGAGGAATGTAGAGCTGATAAGAAGAGGCACCAGGAGCTGAAGACACCAATAGAGACTTGCATGGCCAGCGCGTGGACAGGACCAAGAAAACCAATTAGAATCTAGTTAGGTATTCGTGTTAGCCTTGTGTAGCATTTACTGTCTGCCTAGAAGCTATATATATATATATCCTGTATGATCACAATAAATGGATTCCGATTCCGATTCCACCTGCACACTTACTCTGGAGTCCGCACCTTCATTCCCTCGCCCTACTCCAGGGCCCGACGTTCAGCTCACTTGCGCCAGAGCCCCAGCCCCAGCCTGGGACCCAAAATTGCAAACGTCCAGGGATTTCTCCCACACCAAAGCAGCCACAGCCAAAAGCTGTACCCTACCAAGAGCACCACAGACTCTGTGTATTGGTTCAAGGTGCATGGTGCTGTGCTTTCTATTGGTATGTAGAAAGGGGTTGATAACACACCAATGTTTTGGCTACTGCTGAGCATCAAGGCTGTGTCTCCAACATTCCCACCACCACCACCAGTGGGTTGGATGGGAGCAAGACCTTGGGAGGGGATGTAGCCAAGACACGTGACCCAAACCAACCAAAGGGATATTCCATACCATATGATGTCAGCTCAGATACAAAAACTAAGGGAAAAGGAAGAGGAGAGGAGGCATTCATCTTTTATGATGTGTTGTCTTCTGGAGCAACAGCTATGTATACTGAAGCCCTGCTTCCCGGGAAGTGGCTGGACATCACCTGCTAATGGGAAGTAGAGAATAAAATCTTGTTTTCCTTTTGCCACTGTGCACAGCCTTTGCTTTTGCTTTCTATTAAACTGCCTTTATCTTGACCCACTAGTTTCCTTTCTTTTCCATCTCATTCTCTCCCTGCCCGTCCTGCTGAAGAGGGGAGCGATAGAGCAGCTTTGTGGCACCTAGCATCCAGCCAAGGTCAAACCACCACAATGCAATACAACAGCGATTGGCCACAGGGCAGAGAGAGGAGGATTGAAAAATCAGGAAAGGGAGCCACAGAGAGGCAGAAGCATGGGGGATGGAGATGGGCTACAGGACAGAGAGGAGGAAGGAAGAGGGAACCAGAGAGAGAGAGAGATGGAGAGAAACAAATAATAGTAATGGGCCACGGGGCAGAGAGTGAGGAATTTTAAAAAGGGGACAGTGAGGTGTACAGAGAGAGGCTGAGAAATAGCAAAAAAGCTCGATGAGCTGAAGGGGTGAGGGGGAGGAATTAAACAGGGACACGGACAGAGTCAGACAGAATGGTAAAGAGAAAAATGGGACTATGGGACAGAGAGGGAAGAAACTAAAACATAGGGACAGACACCTGGAATGAGAGAATCTGAGAGAAAAAGTGCATCAAAATACGGGCAAGAAAATTGGGACATGGGGCCAGATGGGGCGGGGAGGGGATGGAATTGGGAAGGGCTAAAGAGCAGATAGGGAGGAATTTAAAAAATTGGGATAGGAAGATGAGGAAAGACACAAATAGTGATGGGCCGCAGGACAGAGACAGAGGATGTAAAAAAGAGGGACAGGGAACAGGACAAAGAAAAAGAAAACAGAGGTAGAATGACAGAGAAAGGGGGGGCTTGGAGAATGGGAAGCAAAAAAAATGACAGCAGTGAGAGAAAGAGAAGGGGAGGCTGGGAGGGACTGGGATGCAGGAGAGGGACAACACAGCCCCAGGGGTCCAGGACTCACTGCAGCTCTGGCTCTCAGGGCTGCTGGGAGAATTTGACAGTTCAGACGTGTCCTTGCTTCTCTACCTGTATCTCTCCTGCCCTTCCTTCTCCATAGCTCCAATCACTTGACTCATCCACCTAAGAGAACAGATCGGTGCCTTACAGCTCTTACAACATGAGGCTTCACACACACACAGCCGCACACACGCTATGTGGCTGCACCGTGCTTTTGGCTATGCACGCAGACCCTGCGGCACACAGTGGCGATCGGATCTGTGAAGACTACACAAAGGGGGTTGTTCCTCACCCGGAGAGGCAGGCCCTCTCCTGCCTGCAGCTGGAGGCAGCTGCCAGCTGGGTCCTCTTAATTTTATGCTTCAGCTGCTTTCTCTTTTTCTGGCCTTCCCAGCTTCAGCCGTGGCAGCTCCTGTCCACAGCCGGTAAGTGTCCAGACGCCGCTTCTCACCCTTCTCACGAGGAGAACGAGGCCAAAGGCTGCCCACGCAAACCCAAGCCAGATGCAGTCAACAACATCTCCGGAGAGGAACCGACAGCTCAGTCCTCAGTGCTGCTGCTGGGAGAGGGAAAGAACAAGCAAACGTTATCCACAGCGGTGACTGTAGCTCTCCCCAGGCAGGACCCCTCCTTCTGCTGGAGTTGCTGGAGACGCCGCTCCTTCCCCAAACGGATGCGAATGGCACCTGCGTTTATGGAGAATAAAGCATGTCCAAGGGGAAGCTTGCTGCCCTGAGGACAGGGTTTGGGAGCAGCCTGTGGCTGTGGGAGAGGCTGCAGGGGAGGTGCTGGAGCTGGGGGCAGCTACATGGGGTCAGCAGGGCTGGAGTTCTGCTGAGTTAGGGAGGCACCCAGCACCTTTTCCAGGCGGTGGGAAGGTCTCCAGGCACCCAGAGGGGAAGCCATCTCCTGCCTCTCCTCCTGCTTCCTTTCCACCAGCTCTCAGAATATCCCTGAGACCTTCCCTGATGGGGCCTGACTCTAACTGACCGTCAGCCTGTTGCACCCGTGCATCGGAAACATCCTTGCAACTCGTCGGCACTCTCAGGCCCACACGCCCCAGCAGCAGCACCCCCTTTTACACAGAGGGGCCAGCACCATCAGCCTCACTGCAGCCATGGCCCCTGACACCCGTGGTGTAACCGGCTCCCCTGGACAAACACAGCCCTGAGGACAAAGGAGACAGCAAGCGCTTGTTCATTAATGCACGCACGTCCCAGGAGTGAGTCTGCTCTGGGGCTCCCTGCCCCTACACTCACCCTTCCCCAGGACGACTCGGCAGAGAATGAAAATACTGCTATGGGGAATGGGACAGAGGAACAGAGAGAGAAAAATAAGATGAGGGAAAAGGGCTGAGGAGCAGAGAAAGGTACAGGGAGAAAGACAGCGAGATGGAGGACTCAATAACAAAGGGATGGAGAGCCCTGCAGGGACATGGCAGAAGAAAAACAGGGTCAGGGACAGAGGGAAAGAGAGAGAAAACGATGAGCAGGTGTGGTGGGTTGACCCTGGCTGGACACCAGGGGCCCACCAAAGCCACTCTATCACTCCCCTCTTTAACCAGACAGGGGAGAGAAAAGTAGATCCAAAGGCTCATGGGTGGAGATAAGGACAGGGAGAGAATTTGCCAGTTACCGTCATGGGCAAAACAGACTCAACTTGATCAAAGTAGTTTCATTTATTGCCAATCAAAATCAGAGAAGGAGAGGATAAAAACTGCTGAATCTTAAAACACCTTCCCCCCACACCCCTCCCTTCCTCCTGCGCTCAACTTCACTCCCAGTTTTCTCCACCTACTTCCCCCCAGCAGCACAGGGGGACAGGGATGGGGGTTGAGGTCAGTTCATCACACGTCGTCTCTGCCACTTCTTCCTCCTCGGGGAGGACCCTTCCCCTGCTCCAGCCTGGGGTCCCTCCCATGGCAGACAGTCCCCCACGCACTGCTCCATGGGCTCCATGGGCTGCAGTTTTTCACCAACTGCTCCAGCGTGGGTCCATCCCTCCCATGGGGTGCAGTCCCTTGGGAGCAGACGGCTCCAGCATGGGCCCCCGCGGGGTCACCAGCCCGGCCAGCAAACCTGCCTCGACGTGGGCTCCTCCCCCATGGGTCCACAAAGTCTTGCCAGGAACCTGATCCAGCGCAGGCTTCAGTCCCCCTGGGCCTCAGGCCGTGGGGGCTGCTCCCCCATGGACCTCCCTGGGCTGCAGGTGGGGATCTGCTCCACCATGGACCTCCCTGGGCTGCAGGTGGGGATCTGCTCCACCATGGACCTCCCTGGGCTGCAGGTGGGGATCTGCTCCCCATGGACCTCCCTGGGCTGCAGGTGGGGATCTGCTCCCCCGTGGACCTCCCTGGGCTGCAGGTGGGGATCTGCTCCCCCGTGGACCTCCCTGGGCTGCAGGTGGGGATCTGCTCCCCCGTGGACCCCCAGGGGCTGCGGGGGAATCTCTGCTCTGGCGCCTGGAGCACCTCCTGCCCTCCTCTTCACTAACCTTGGTGTCTGCAGGGCTGTTTTCTCTCACATCCGCTCACTTTTCTTCTCTCTCCAGCTACTGAGCTGCAGCCGTTTTTTTTCCTTCTTAAATGTGTTATCACAGAGGCACTTCCACCGTCACTGATGGGCTTGGCCTTGGCCAGCAGCGGGCACAGGGAAAACTTCTGGCAGCTTCTCACAGCAGCCACCCCTGAAGCCCCCCCACTACTAAGACCTTGCTACACAAACCCAATACAGCAGGGAGAGCAGAGGGATCAAGAGAAAAACAGAGTGAGACAAATAATGGAGGGAGGGAGAGGAAAAGACAAGGAACAAGCCAGAGGGATTGAGGGGAAAAAAGCGAGCGAGAGATCAGGACAAGAGAGGAAAAGAAAAAACAGCGATGGACTGCAGGATGAGAAAAAAGGCCAGGGAGCAGGATGGAGGGGAATAATGGGACAGCGAGCTCGGCAGGGGGATGTAGTGAGGAACGATGGGACAGGCAGTGGTGTGGTAACATACAGACAAAAAGTTAGGGGGAGGATGGAGGACAGAGAGCAGGGCAGAGATGGGGAAAGGAAGGAAGGAAGGAAGGAAGGAAAAAAAAAAGGCAGTGATGGGTAGCAGGCCAGAAGGACAAGGAAAGACAGGATGAAGGAGAGGGGGATACAGACACAGGTGAGGGACACAGAGCCAAGAGGAAGAGAAGGAGAGAGAGAAGGAAACAGCAACAGAGAACAGGGCAGAGAGGTGAAGCAATCAATAACAGGGGCAGGGAGCAGGACAGAGGAAGGGAGATGAGGAGAAAAGGGGGAGGGCTGAGAAGCAAAAAAGGGAAAAGGGGGGAGAAAACAAAGACAGACTGGAGGCAGAACAAAGGAAACTAGAAAGACTGAGCAGGACAAAGGGATGGAGGAGGAAAAAATATCTGCGGGATAGTGGGAGAGAGGGAAAAAGAGCAAGAGAACGACAAGGATGTAGAGAGAAAGACCAGGACACATAAAAGGAAGGGGAGGAGAAAACCAGAAAGAGAAGGAAAGAGATAGGAAGGCAGGGACACAGAGAGGCATGTACAGGTGCAAAGAGGAGAAGAATGCCAGTGAACAGGCCAGAGAAACTGGGGGCGGGGAAACAAGAGTAAAGAAAGGGAAAAAGAGGGAAGGGAAGGGGAAGGGAGCACGTGGCCTTGCCTGCTTGTGCGCCTGTCACGATCCATTATTGGGTTGAACAATTTGGCAGAGGTTAAACCCCCTTGCTTTCCAACCGACCTCAGATAATTCTGGGAGGTTGGGGGTGGCTGGGCTTAACTTCTGATTAACTCCAATGTTGTATCGTGACTAGGTTCCTTTTACATTCTTGGGAACAGAATTAAGACTCAAAACGGAGTCAAGTGCCAAGTCACTTTAATTGGCCAACAACAAATGCGCGAGAGAAAAGCAGAGAAAGGGAGGAAAAGTGAGAAAGGGAAAGAGAGGGAGAGAAACAAACAGCACGGGAGTGTTGCGATAGCTACCACCACGGGTCTATGTGCTGTCCGTGCGGCCTGAGTGATCCACGCGGTCCGTGCGGCTGGTGCGGCCCGAGCGGTCCGATGCGCCTGATGTATCTTCGAATCTGGTGGAGGGTAGATGTTCCTGGATGCTCTCTCGTGGTCTCCACTGGTTCCCCTTTCATAGGGTTGTCTTTTTGCATAGTCAATGACTGTTTGGCATACCCACGCCTCCCACTCGGCAGTGGGGTGCATGCCCAGTACCGTCACTAGAGTATGCTCAAAAGTTCTAGGGGGTCCGAGCCCCCTCCCCATTGTCAGTCAACTCTGGGCCCGGGAGCATGTGCAGAGGACATGTACTCCAAGATAACAGGACACACATTCCTGTGGGGTGGGACTCAATGGGCTGAAACTGCCCCACTCAATTGCCGTGGTGATTAGGCCATTCCGGTGGGGTGGGACTCAATGGGCTGAAACTGGTGATTAAACTGCCCCACTCAGCTGCTGTGCTGATTAAGCTTTGGTAGTTAAGCTTGCCTGCCACCAATGTTGAGACAAGTTTCTAGTCCCTTACA
>CM067102.1:4212431-4237431 GCA_034008185.1 Gorsachius magnificus | reverse complement strand
CTTGATTAGTCTAAGCACTACTTAGCAAAAACTAAAACTTCAGTGAGTTATCAACATTCTTCTCAACCTAAATCCAAAACACAGCACTGTTCCAGCTACTAGGAAGAAAATTAACTCTAACCCAGATGAAATCAGGACATCTATCTACACCTACTCTTTCTAAATTCAGCAGTGGTCCCACATTCTCTCTATTTCTTCTTTAGCTGTTCCTGATGTAGCAACAGCTCATCTTGGTTCCCATTGCTTTCCCGTTCCAGTCTCAATTGAGTTTTTCTAAGGAACATTGCTGCACTTGAAGGATGCTCTACTTGAAGACAAGATGTCTCCAGGAAGATGGTGAAAATGATTGATCTGTTCCTTGGCTGTATCACCATGGCTGTGAGTACAGACCCCAGTGTAATGTGCTTTGTGTTCACACAATGCCTGCAGCTGTTGGGTAGAGGAGGGACAGACCTTGCCCCTCTGATGCATCTGATGACTGATGCTTCCTACTGATGGCAACAGCCCATGGCACACAGGCAGCCAATCGCACTCCTTACAGTGCCGTCCGGGGTGCCTGCCACACACCCGCCCTGAATGGGTATTGCTTTCCTGGAGGTCCTCTACTCTTCCGGCACGTCCTGGCATCTCTTGTAGCTCTGTGGGCCTGGATGTGAACAGGAAATGGAGCAGATACCCTGAATTCTGTGATGAGCACGAGGCAACTGGCAACACGGTCAGTGGAGACCTAGTAAATCCAGCAGAAGAAGAGACTGAGCTCTCCCTGTGGCACATGACTGCAGCTGTTCAGGTGAATAACTCTATGAGCTGCCCTGACCATCATGAGTTCATCTGCCCTTCATTTGGACATTAGCTGCCAATTCATTTGGCCAAAGGGAATTCTCAAAAGCCTCCAAGAGGATGCCCCCAGATGTTGCCCTATCTCTGTGAACTGCACCATTTCCATTTAGAGCTCCCTGCACGTGTCTTTGACCACCTCTGGCACCTCAGATGTCACCAGACATTTGCATCGCTCTCCTAGCACCCCTCTCTATTGATGAGGAGGGAGCTGAGACAAGGAGCTCCCATGTAGGTGCCTATATTTGCACAGCTGAGCTGCGGCCAGAGGAATCCCACCTCCTGTGGGTTTGTGGCAAGCATGGAGGGAGCTGAGTCTCCTTTCGGCAGCATGACTACACACTCAGTATGAGGTTCCTCACTTGACTCTATGTTTGCTGTCTAATGATAGAATGAGGAAGGTGATTCTAATGCCCAGATCTCCTCATAGGAGAAAATACAGTTCTGGGAAGAAGTGTCTCTCCCCAGCTGAGGGAGGGAACATCAGCGATATGACTTCAGCGCCTGCTTCACTTTAGGATCCCCTGGTGCTCCAGGGACACCTGGAGGGAGAGGTCCTTGGGCTGGTCCTCTGCTGCTGAGCTGGGCTGGGCTCCTGGGATGGAGGGAGCTCATGGCAAGTGGGCAGCGCTGCAGAGAGACAGCTCTGCCCAGGAGCAGCTCCTCTGTAAAGCGCAGCAGGGCTGAGGGTGCTGCCTGCAGGCACTGAGGGGAGAGGAGTGAGGCAGAGAGAGGTTAAAGGCAGCCTGGGGTGGGAAGATGCTGAGAGCTCACTGGGTGAGAAATCTTCACAACCCTTAACTGAGTAAGTCTCTGTCTGCAGGACAATACAGCTGCATTTCCTTGATGGGTCTCCTAAAGGTGTCACAGCACACATTGTATGTGATATGAGTAAGTCTGTGGCTGAAGAAACTGCATTTGCAGGTCCTGGTAGCATCTCCTGAAGCTGTCACATCCCACAGATCACAGGATAAAAGTACAACTCTCAGAGCTTCTCTGCTGTAGAGGAGGATGACATGCTGCAGAGCAGGGCTTCTGTGCTGCACCATCAGAGGGACAGGGCATGATGGCTGCCTTCTCCCAGGGAGGGCTGCAGGGTGGGAAGCCAGGGGTTAAGCCAGCAGTGCCCAGGACTGTCCTTCCCAGCAGGGTCCCTGCACCCCAGGGGGCTGTGTGCTGGGGAAGGGACTCTGCCGCCTGCCAGGGTCAGCACTCAGCCTGCCCAGGGTTCTGCAGGGAGAAGCTGTGTGGGGAAGGAGTGACCTTCAGCGAGGCAGGGTCCTTCTGCTGTTGACGGGGTGCTCAGGCTGGAGGGTATGGATCAGGGCTGCTCACAGTTGCACATCACCCCCAGGACATTTCCAAGGGGATGTCTCAACGAGAAGATCAAGTCAGGGATTACTATAAAGACAAGAACTTTCCTGACTCTGTCTTTCCAGTTTGATATTCCAGGTGTCTGGGCAGCGCAGTGAGGGAAATAGAAAAATTCAAAAACACTCTAGCTTTTTTTAACAAGTCACTGAGTTACCTGAACTGCAACTTAGAGTTCAGTAGGTCTGCCAGGAGCCTGGTGAACTGCCTTCAGCCACTCCTCTGAGTATGGCCGGCATCAGCATCACCTCTGCTGCACCCATCAGGCTTGGCCTGAGCCATCCTTTTTTCCCCCTGAAAACAGTAGCATGTACCCTGCCAGGCAGTGCCCTGCAAACAGGCAGGATGCTGTAGGGCCAGGGGGAGTGCACAGGGGCTGGGATGGGGTCTGTGAGCGCTGACAGGGAAAAGACATGGGACAGGGAAACCCCTGCCAGGGTGAGAATCTCCAGGCAGCAGGGGTATGAACAGGGAATGAGAAGAATCTAAACCCACAAATGCTGTGGGAGGGAGAATTCAGAGAGCTCCGTATGATCCCCTCCAATGCTGAGCCCCTCCTCTGAGCAAGCCCCCTGGCCTCCTCTTCCAGCCAGCAAAGCCCCTGCCCTCAGGGCTGGGGGCTCCAAGGCGGGAACCAGCTCCTCTGCAGCCAGAGCTCCAGCAGAGCTGTGGGGCAGCTCTCCAGCCCCCAGGCCATTTCCCTCTGAGAGCAGCTGCCCGGCAATGGTGGTGCCTGGGAGGTGGCGTGCAGAGCTGGGGCAGGGTAACGCTGCCTGAGGGCCTGCCTGCCTCTGCCCTGGCCTCTCTCAACCAGGCCCTCACTGGATATTTGCTCATTTCTCCACTGTTCTGTGTTATTGTTATTTCATTCTTGTTGCCAGGCTGCCTGGGGACGTGGAGTTTCAGCTGCAGAGTCACACAGTTATCCCGTATGTCCTTTCATGCAGTTCTTGCCTGGGAAATATATGTCCCTGCTTTCCTAGGACTTACGTAGTTCTGGTCAAGGCAGTCTGTGTGGCTGGGTTATGAGTTGCAACTTACTTACTAAAAAGCATCAGAATAAGAACTGGATACCTCCCTGAGGTGTCTTCCCAAGTTGTGAGGTTCTGTCCAGGATACAAACCTGTCCCCTAGCACCTTTGATTTTTTTTCTGAAAGCCCCACATAGAATCACAGGGATGCTACAATGGAGTAAATTCTGTTCATTGGTGAAATGAAACACATGTGTCATTGGCTTGAGATGGGGTGCTGAGACCTTGAGAAAGGGTGAGACATTTAGTGGTCTGCATTGGACCCTCTGCTCTCAGGAGTGTCTGGTGGCTTTTCAGGATAACATGGGAGGGCGATCACTCTCCATCTCAGAAAGGAAGAAGCGTACCCAGCTGGGAACAAGACGGAGAGATGGACCATCTGCCCTCACTCTGCACTGAAACACAGGAAATCTTGCCTCACAGGACTCTCTCTTTTCTCCCCAAGTGCACCAGAAGCACTGAGGGTTTCTGATGGCCAGCAACACTCTCCAGGTGAGGTGGGGGGAGCTATAAAAAAAACCCAAACAAACACTTCTGAAACATCATTCCACCCTCCTGGTTCCTTAGTACTGAGAGTGCAGATGCTAGCAGGCCCTTCTGCATTAGGAGTGGTCTCATCTAACGAAGTTGAACGCCAGGACGGGACATGTACTCCCCATGTTCCCATGAAATCACTGCTGCAGTGCAAGGCTGACCTCTCAGCAGCCGGCGGGCAGAGACAGAGCTCCTCACAGCAGGCATGGCCAGAACTGACCAGGGAAGCAGCCCTGGAGCTGAGGAAGTTCTCCTTGAAAAGGGAAAGAGTGTGTGTGAGCAGGGGGAGGGTGTATGAGGAATGGCTTTGATTTTCCTCAGAGTTGTATCTCCTAACTTGTCCCTTTCTTTTCCTCCTTTGTTAGTCCCCCATATCCAGAGGAAGCAGATGTCCAACAGCAGCTCCATCACTCAATTCCTCCTCCTGGCATTCGCAGACACACGGGAGCTGCAGCTCTTGCACTTCTGGCTCTTCCTGGGCATCTACCTGGCTGCCCTCCTGGGAAACAGCCTCATCATCACCGCCTAGCCTGGACCACCGCCTCCACACCCCCATGTACTTCTTCCTCCTCAACCTCTCCCTCCTTGACCTGGGCTGCATCTCCACCACTGTCCCCAAATCCATGGCCAATTCCCTCTGGGGACCAGGGCCATTCCTACCCAGGATGTCTGCTCAAGCCTTTCTGTTTGTATTTTTGATGTCAGCAGAGTATTGTCTTCTCACTGTCATGGCCTATGACCGCTATGTTGCCATCTGCCAACCCCTGCACTACGGGACCCTCCTGGGAAGCAGAGCTTGTGTCCACATGGCAGCAGCTGCCTGGGGCAGTGCTTTTCTCTATGCTGTGCTGCACATGGCCAATACATTTTCAATCCCCCTCTGCCATGGCAATGCTGTCGACCAGTTCTTCTGTGAAATCCCTCAGATCCTCAAGCTTGCTTGCTCAGAAGCTTATCTCTGGGAAGTTGGGCTTCTTCTGGTCAGTGCCTGGTTAGCACTTGGCTGTTTTGTTTTCATCGTGCTGTCCTATGTGCAGATCTTCAGGGCCGTGCTGAGGATCCCCTCTGATCAGGGACGGCACAAAGCCTTTTCCACGTGCCTCCCTCACCTGGCAGTGGTCTCCCTGGTTTTGATCACTGCTATGTTTGCCTACCTGAAGCTCCCCTCCATCTCCTCCCCATCCCTGGATCTGGTGGTGGCGGTGCTGTACTCAGTGGTTCCTCCAACAGTGAACCCCCTCATCTACAGCATGAGGAACCAGGAGCTCAAGGATGCAGTTCTGAAACTGATAACTGGATGTTTTCGTGAAGCAAGAATCTGCCCATTATATTCTGCATAGCTGTTATAATGTATTTCCTGGGGGGTTTTTTGTTGGTGGTTTTTTAAATGTTATAATGTTGTCATCCCCTTTCTAATTCACTGTCTGCTTTGCTTTTCTGACCGAGTAAATGTTTAAATGAGGAACACTGGTCTCTGTGTGTTTAAACAAAAGAAAGGGCCTTGCATATTTATTTTTTTTTCCATAGATCCTTCTTCCATTGCCGTTTTGGAGCTTCAGGGAAGTTCCTGTTTGCATGGGTGGTGGGGAAAAATGTTCTGTCATGGCAGCACTGCCAGGGAGCACTAGTGCTTGCTCTTTTAAACTGAAGCAGGGTAGGTTTAGCCTGGATCTAAGGAGGAAATTCTTTACAATGAGGGTGGTGAAACACTGGAACGGGTTGCCCAGAGAGGTGGTGGAGGCCCCATCCCTGGGAATATTCAAGGCCAGGTTGGATGGGGCTCTGAGCAACCTGATCTAGTTAGTGGTGTTCCTTCTCAATGCAGGGGGGTTGGACTAGATGACCTCTAGGGGTCCCTTCCAACCCAAAATATTCTATGATTCTATGATTCTATTCCAGAGCTCTTATCTTGCCACTTCCACACTCTCTTTCTTATCCTTTGCATTGGTGTAAGGAGTGAGTAGTCTGGCAGCTTGCTCACAGTCCTGCTGTATGGTCATCATCTCACCACAGGCAATGGGCACTTCTGTGACCAAGCTGGCCTCCACAACACCTTTTCCACAAAGAAGTGTAATCTCCTCAGGGCAGTGCCTGAAGGCTTAGGTCTTCTTCCAAATTTTCTCTCAAGAACATGCCCAAGGTACTGTCCTGCAGATGAAAATGCCAGTACACAGCTAAACAATGTGAGTGTGCAGGGTTGGGTCACACAGCAGTGTCCTTGCATGTCCAGGACTCCTGCAAGAGACCTGAAGGACCAGCAGAGCAGGGTCTGTTCTGTGCCCATGTTTGCTGGACGCCCTGGGGAAGGTGCCCCAGGGCAATCATCCTGGACTGACCCCTCACAACCACCACCTCCAGCTCTGGCCCCTCACCCCAGCTTGGAGAGGTTCTTTGTCCTTCCACAGAAGGACACTGAATGAGTAGGTCAGAAGTCCACATTTGCATTGTACAGGTGAGATGTAAGCATGCACATCAGATATGAGTGAGCACAAACGCCATCAGCTATTCTTTGGAGTTCCATGAAGGCCTGTGGGACAGACAGTGCCTCGAGGTCACTTCATGTTGGGAGTAACATCCCATGGGAAACACCTGAATGCAGCACTGGGATGTGCTTCCTTGAACATGGTCCCTTTGTCCAGTCCTCATGCTGGGGGGCATCGCATATGAGTGCAGAGCAGGGCCACACACCACAGGGCTGAGGTTCCTCCCAGACTCTGCGAGTGACAGCAGGAGGCCGGAGAGACACAAGGACTCCTGCAGTGCACTGCCTCTATGTGTAAAAGGGAAAGACTCTGAAACCCCTGGGTGCATCAGGAGTCCGTGAGGCCAGCTCGGATGTGGACACCTGACAGAACCCTTACATTTCTCTGTGTGAGTCCAGGAAAAAAACCCTCTGGCCCAGTGAGATTCTCCTGAGCTTCCTTGGACAGACTCATTGCAAGTGCTCCTGTCTGCTACATCACCCTTGCCTGTGATTCTGGATTGTGCTCTCAGGAAGATCAGAGCAAAGAGAGAGGTTCTGGGGTCCTTAGAAAAGGGAGACATCAATCCCATCCTCAACAGCAAGAAAGAGAATTGGCAGAATTACAGGCTGGTCAGCCTACATCCATCCCTGGGATGGGGATGGGACACGTCCTCCTGCAGCCATTTCCAGGTTCCTGAAGGCCAACAAAGGGATTGTTGAACCAAAATGGGCAGGGGGAAGAAAGGCATGCTGTGTACATGGAATTTGGCAAGGCCTTTGACATGGTCTGCCATGCTGTCCTTATCACCAGATTAGTGCTGCCTGGGCTGAAGAAGTGGACGTTGGGTGGGAAGTTGGCTGGACGATCAGGCCCAAATGTCATCAGTGGTCCAAAGTCCTCTGAGCAGGCAGCTACTAGTGGCAGCCTTCAGTGGCCAGTTATAACCTGAGAGTCCATTTAATTAATGTGGCTTTCTGTTGAAAAAGGTTGATGGGTGAGTATTTGCAAAAACCTGAATGAAGAGGCTTTTAACTTCAGTGGAAACGACAAGGAGTGACTGTGGTCATGAACGTTTTCTTGAGGGAAGGGAGGGAGGGTTGGTTTTATTAGGTCCCCCCCACCCCTTCCCCAGTAGCCAGAGCCATTCGTTTATTCGTTTTGCTGTACATTAACAATTTCCATCTGTGAGAGACCATCCTATAGGTAAAGCCCAAGGAACAGGAGATTCAAAGCCACAGAACAATGTTGAACAAAATCTGAGGTAGCCTATGCGAGGGGACAGACAAAGGTTCCACAGAGCAGTGTAACAACACTATTTTGATACTGCATTTTGGCTTCCTCAAATTGAAACTCGCAAGGTCCAGACAGGTGATGAATAAAAGTCTCACTCAGAGGGTATCCTTGTGGTGCGAGAGGTCACCCAGATGGAGTCTGGATCAGACCATGGCTTTGCCTTTCAAGGAACAGCCAGAGATGCTTCAAGAGACATCAGGGAAGGTCTTGAAATGTCAGGGTGAGAAATGGTGGTAAAGGAAGATGGGTGTCTACAGCCTGAAAGGAAAGAGCTGCAGGCATGGGACAGTATGGGACAGCCTGCAGTCAAGATGGCCAAGGGGTCTGTCTAGGCTGAAAGGCCACACGAGACCAAGGTCTTTGTCCCCATGGCTAGGACAGCTGCATCTGCCACTGAGGCCTACCAGGAGAAACTGGATTTGAAGGCTCTGCTCTTGGTGTCCTCCTCAGCATTTCTTGGGGAGTCCAGGAGGTGTCAGAGAATTATCCTGCACTTGGCATCGCTCACCCTCCCACCCCACTGCCCCCAGAAAGAGCCCTGAGCCACACAGGAGGGACAGGATCTGCCTTCCCCGGGCCTGCGGGTCAGGGCTTGGCCTTTCTGCTGCCTAACACCAACCAAGGATTTGACAGCGTTACAGCCACTTGCACAGTGCCTTTGCCTCCCTGCAAGCATGGCCTCCAATGAGCTGCTCTAACGAGTCCCTGGGGAGGCTTTGTCAGTAACGAACCTCAGTGGGGCCCATTAATACTTCAAGGTACTTGGAGGTTGGCTTCTGGCTTCTTGAGAAGTTTTTTCAACCTTCTCTCAGTATCTGAGCTTCATGCTCAGCACCAAATACACCGTGGGGCTTATTAAAATACAGAAAGCCAGAATGAGTCCTGTCCCTTCCTTTAATTTTCTCCAAGTCCTCAAGCCTTGTACAGCTGATTAGAGACATTTCATAGTGCAGTTCAAGAGGTGGATTTAAATGAGCATTTAATAAAGAAGGGGTTTTTTCTTTTAAAAGGGCATTTTCCATTATTTTTCATCTCCCAAGAAGTGATTGCAGCTCTCAGTTGGCATTGATGCAGAGAGTTCTTTAGGAGGTTTCAAGCAGTAGGAGAAACCGTCCCTTGAGGTTCGACACTGTATGGACAACTTTGCTCCTCACCTCCCCAGCCTCACCATTTCTGTCTTTGGTCACCTGGGAAGGAATGATCTGAACGAATGAATCACTCTTCCTTGCATCAGACTTCTCCCCTGAAGTCTGCAGCTGGATGTTACAGCTCCATTGCACCATCTCCCCCCTGCTCTCCTTAGAGAACTGAATGCACACAGGCACAAAAGAATTTTTCCTATTTATCAGGAAATAAAATTAAAGCATGATCAGTTTTCATAAACAATAACACGCACTCCTCAGCTGTATGCTAAGTACAAGCTGCCTCTAATGAGGTCATCCTTCTGCAAGAGATAGTCTTAGGAGAAATATTTTAAATAGGTAGATTAAAAAAGAGAGAGAGAAACATAATTAAAGCCTTGTCTAAGGAGACAATTCAACTGCAGAAAGACAGGAAAGCTTTTAACTACCTGAAGGCCAGAGCTGCAGCTGGCAAGCTGAGGGGAATCTGAAGGAACAAGTCATAGAATCATAGAGTTATAGAATACCTCAGACTGGTTAAACAGGACTTTCCCTTTGTGAGCCCATGTTGACTGTGCCTGATGGTTACATTGTCCTTTATATGCCTTCCAGTAGCACCCAGAATCACAGAATCATGGAATATATCAAGTGGAAAGGGACTCATTAGGATCATTGAGTCTAACTGTCTGCTCCTCACAGGACTCCCTACCACTAAACCATATGACTAAGAGCATCCTCCAGACACTTCCTGAACTCAGACAGGCTTGGTGCCTTGACCACTTCCCTGGGGAGCCTGTTCCAGGGACCGAACACCCTCTCAGTTAAGAGCCTTCTCCTGATGTCCAATCTCAACTTCCCTGGGCACAGCTTCATTCCATTCCCTCATGTCCTGTCACTGGTCACCAGAGAGAGGAGATCAGCACCTCCCCCTCCGCTGCCCCCCTTGAGGAAGGCGTAGACTACAATGAGATGTCCCCTCAGCCTTCTCTTCTCCATGCTGAACAAGCCAAGTGACCTCAGTTGCTCCTCCTAAGTCTGGCCCTTGAGACCCTTTGCCATCTTGGTCACCCTCCACTGGAAACACTCTCATAGTTTGATGTCCTTCTTCTATTGAGGCGCCCCAAACTGCACACAGGGCTTGAGGTGGGGCCACACCCATGCAGTGCAGAGTGGGACAATCCTCTCCCTCAGCTGGCTCACTGTGCTGTGCTTGATGCACCCCAGGACATGGTTTGCCCTTTGGGCTGCCAGGGCACACTGTTGACTCCTGTTCAACTGGCTGTCATGCCAGCCCCCCAGATCTCTTTCCACAGGGCTGCTCTCCAGGCTCTCCTCCCCCAGTTTGTCCGTATGACCAGGATTACCCCATCCCAGGCGGAGGCGTGTCTACTCCTGTGCTCATTGACATCAGAGACACATGCACAAGCCAGCTGCATGCGTGTGCCCTAAGGACTACAGAGCTATCAGTGACATCACAACCAGCTGCACAAGCCAGGGACCTACTCCTGCCATATTAGTTACTAAGGCATGTATGACATGTATGAGCTGCTTCAGAAGTGGTTGGTACTGAAGCACAGCTCCTGTTGGCACCCCAGCTGCTGGTGCTGGGCTGGATGTTAAAAGGGAAGGTCCCCTCTACACATCATGCAACTGATGGTATGTGGAGTAAGTGGGTCGCACTGATCACACAGCAGGCTTGAAAAGCAAACATCAATTGCCCAGGAATCTTGGAAGTGATCATGGACTGACCAGAAAG
Organism: Gorsachius magnificus; assembly: GCA_034008185.1. Taxonomy (NCBI): domain Eukaryota; kingdom Metazoa; phylum Chordata; class Aves; order Pelecaniformes; family Ardeidae; genus Gorsachius; species Gorsachius magnificus. The sequence goes on along the minus strand of CM067102.1, from coordinate 4,227,023 downwards.
CAAAGATTTCGGAGAATCACCAGAGGAGGAGACAGAGAAGAGGCCCCACTGTACAACAAACTGTCAGAAAATGGGAAGCGATGTGCCCTGTTCACTGATGGGTCCTGCTGTCTTGTGGGAAAGCTGAAGGAGAAGGTGAATGGAGTCAGTTTGCAGAGGTGAAAGCCATCCAGCTGGCTTTAGATATTGCTGAAAGAGAAACATGGCCAGTGCTCTATCTCTGTACAGACACGGGGATGGTGGCAAATGCCCTGTGGGGTGGTTGCAGCAATGGAAACAGAACAACTGGCAGCGCAGAGGCAAACCCATTTGGACTGCCGCATTATGGCAAGATATTGCTGCCCAGGTAGAGAACCAGGCTGTAGAGGTATGTCACATAGATGCTCATGTACCCAAGAGTCGGGCCTCTGAAGAACATCCAAACAACCAGCAGACAGATCAGGCTGCTAAGATTGAAGTGGCTCAGGTGGATCTGGACTGGCAACATAAGGGTGAATTGTTTCTAGCTCAGTGGGCCCATGACACCTCAGGCCATCAAGGCAGAGATGCAACATACAGATGGGCTCGTGATCGAGGGGTGGACTTGACCATGGACACTATTGCACAGGTTGTTCATGAATGTGAAACATGTGCTGCGATCAAACAAGCCAAGCGGTTAAAGCCTCTCTGGTATGGGGGACGATGGCTGAAATGTAAATATGGAGAGGCCTGGCAGATTGATTTCATCACACTCCCACAAACCCGCCATGGCAAGAGCTATGTGCTCACCATGGTGGAAGCGACCACCTGATGGCTGGAAACATATCCCATGCCCCATGCCACCACCTGGAACACTGTCCTGGGCTTTTAAAAGCAAGTCCTGTGGTGACAGGGCACTCCAGAAAGAGTTGAGTCAGACAACGGAACTCATTTCCAAAACAACCTCATAGACACCTGGGCCAAAGAGCACGGCACTGAGTGGTTCTATCCCATCCCCTGTCATGCAACTGCAGGAAAATTGAACAATACAATGGACTGTTAAAGACTGCCCTGAGAGCAATGGGTGATGGAACCTTCAAACACTGGGATACACATTTAGCAAAAACCACCCAGTCAGTCAGCACTGGAGGATCTGCCAACCAAGCTGGCCCTGCCCAATCAAACCTCTTGCGTACTGTAGAAGGGGATAAAGTCCCTGTAGTGCATGTAGAAAATATGCTGGGGCAGACAGCCTGGGTTACTCCTGCCTTGGGGAAAGGCAAACCCATCTGTGCGATTGCTTTTGCTCAAGGACCTGGGTGCACTTGGTGGCTGACACAGAAAGACAGGGAATTCTCATGCGTCCCTTAAAGGGTTGTGATTTTGGGTGAGAATAGCCAATGAACTGAATTGTATAATGTTAATTTCTGTATAATACTGATTGTCATCACTTTTATCATTGCTATATGTCCTATCAATGGTATTACAGTAAGAATCATCCAGACTAATGAAGCAGGAAGTGTGATAAAACCGAGCAAGTGCAGCAGTGATGGAACGAGAACTGGCTTCAGCAGGCAACAACCCAACACCACACACAATCTCTCCTGCCCTGACAGACTGTTACAACAGATGGATCCAATGTCATGGACTAAGTGAACTCAGCAGAAATTTAGCGGGATGGCCCATAGACTGAGGGAATTAAATCTGTGTGTATATATCAAAGGACACGGAATGTGGTCGTGATTGATTGGAATGTTTCTGAAAGGGTAGCACCTGAGCATGATATAGAGGGCACAGAATAAGGGTTGGATACTGTCCTGGTTTCAACTGGGACAGAGTTCATTTTCTTCCTAGAAGGTGTTATAGTGCTGTGTTTGGGATTTAGTGTGAGAAGAATGTTGGCAACAAAGTGATGTTTTAATTGTGGGTAAGCAGTGTTTATACTAAGTCAAGGACTTTTCAGCTTCCCCTGCTCTGCCAGGTGCACAAGAAGCTGGGAGGGGGCACAGCCAGGACAGCCGATCCCAACTGGTGAAAGGGCTGTTCCATACCATATGGTGTCATGCTAATATATAAACTGGGGGGAGTTGGCCAGGCAGCAGTAATCACTGTTCGGGGCTGGGCTGGGCATCATCAGCAGGTGGTCAGAAATTGCACTGAGCAAAACTTGGTGGTTTTTTTTTTTTTTTTCCTCTGCTACTTTATCCAAATGTCTTTATCTCAACTGATGCATTTTACTTTTTTCTCCCCAATTCTCTTTGCAGTCTCAGCAGGGTGTGGGGAGGAGAGTGATTGTGTGGCTGCATGGTGTTTAGATGCCAGCTGGGGTTTAACCAAAACACCTGTCCTCTGACCCTCACCCAAAAAGGTTTACCCAATCTGAGTCCTATCCCATAGAGGACCTCCATAAGTCCAGGCAGTTCCCTCACACTGAGGGCATCCTCCTCCTGATCTTCCCCAGCTCTCTTTTCTTAAGAACCTGTACCCATTCACCTCAAACCTATTGACTTTCTCTGGGACAGCACACAGGGCTCCAGCTCCTCCTATCTGCGCCCCAGGCTGAGTGCACCAATGTACGTTGGAGCTGCAGCACCTCAGCTGTGGCGCAAGCACCAAGCTCAAACTTGTCACAGATCTTGTGCCCAAGATCCTGCACAAGCAAAGGCTTTGCTTCAGGGCAGAGACACGCCAGAGTGGCAACAGCAGATGGCAACGTAAGGCTGGAATGAGGGCCCACAAGGTGAGCAAACCCTGTGCTCCCCAAGACAAGAGACAAACAGGGCTGGGCTTTGCTGTCTGTGGTGTCTCTGCGGTCCCTGAGGGCCTGTGGTGGAGGTCAACCTGATCTCCAGGAAGGACAAGGTGCTGCTGAGAAAGCCCTTGTTATGGACATTGTGTGATCCAGATAGACTGTGAAAATCATTAACCTGTTCCTTGACTGTATCATAAAGGAGGTGACTAAAGTCTGAGGGTAAGAAGAATCAGCAGCATTTGAAAGTGTTGGCATATGAGAGGAGACCCTGCTGTGGTGTGCCTCGTATTCCTGCACTGCCTGCATCTCCAGGATAGACACGGGACAGAACTTGTCTCACTGCAGTGGTGGCATTCAGTCACTTGCTCATACACACCAAATCTATCTGAGATGCCCTGCTCTACCTCTTATGGACCAGCTTGGGATGGGGATAGCTGTCCTGTAGGTCCTGCACTGCCCAGCCAGCTGTACTCTCTGGTTGTGCTGGGCAGCTTTGGCATCATGAGGAATGACAACAGGCCTGCGTTGGACCATTGGTGGAGCAGCTGCCCTGGAACAGCTTAGGCAATGTAGGGATGTCCATGGGAAACCTTCAGTTACACTTAGTGGAGATATAGAAAATGCAACTGATGGAGAAGAGAAAGACGGACTGAGCTCCCCCTGTGGAACATGACTCCATTGGGTCAGATGCATACCTCTATGGGCTGCCCAAAACACACTGAGGAGGGACAGGTTGGGTTGTCCTAAATGTCATCATTTTCTATCACTTCAGTTGGCCAAAGTGGTTCTCCACCAGCTGCCAACATGATGCCCCCAGATTCATAGAATCATAGAATCATAGAATCATAGAATCATAGAATGTTTTGGGTTGGAAGGGACCCCTAGAGGTCATCTAGTCCAACCCCCCTGCAGTGAGCAGGGACACCGCTAACTAGATCAGGTTGCTCAGAGCCCCATCCAACCTGGCCTTGAATGTTCCCAGGGATGGGGCCTCCACCACCTCTCTGGGCAACCCGTTCCAGTGTTTCACCACCCTCGTTGTAAAGAATTTCCTCCTTAGATCCAGTCTAAACCTACCCTGCTTCAGTTTAAAACCATTACCCCTTATCCTGTCACAGCTGGCCCTACTAAAAAGATTTTCCCCATCTTTCCTATAGGCCCCCTTTAGCTACTGAAAGGCCGTAATCAGGTCTCCCCACAGCCTTCTCTTCTCCAGGCTGAACAACCCCAACTCTCTCAGCCTGTCCTCATAAGAGAGGTGCTCCAGCCCTTGGATCATTTTAGTAGCCCTCCTCTGGACCCGCTCCAACAGGTCCATGTCCTTCTTGTGCTGAGGGCTCCAGAGCTGGACACAGGGCTCCAGGTGAGGTCTCCCCAGAGCAGAGTAGAGGGGCAGAATCCCCTCCCTCGACCTGCTGGCCACACTTCTCCTGATGCAGCCCAGGGTACAGTTGGCCTTCTGGGCTGCCAGCGCACATTGCCGGCTCATGTCCAGCTTTTCATCCACCAGCACGCCCAAGTCCCTCTCGGCAGGGCTGCTCTCAATCCTTTCTTCCCCCAGCCTGTACTGATACTGGGGGTTACCCCAACCCAAGTGCAGGACCTTGCACTTGGCCCTGTTGAATCTCATGAGGTTCACACAGGCCCACCTCTCCAGGCTGTCCAGGTCTCTCTGGATGACATCCCGTCCTTCTGGTGTGTCAACCGCACCACTCAGTTTGGTGTCGTCCGCAAACTTGCTGAGGGTGCATTCGATCTCGCTGTCTAAGTCATTGATGAATATATTAAACATCACCGATCCCAGTACGGACCCCTGAGGGACACCACTCGTCACTGGTCTCCATCCGGACATTGAGCCATTGACCACTACCCTCTGGATGCGGCCATCCAGCCAGTTGCTTATCCACCAAACAGTCCACCCATCAAATCCATAGCCCTCCAATTTAGAGAGAAGGATGTTGTGGGGGACCGTGTCAAAGGCTTTGCAGAAGTCCAGATAGATGACATCCATTGGTTTTCCCTTGTCCACTGATGCTGTCACACCATCATAGAAAGTCACTAGGTTCATCAGGCAGGACTTGCCCTTGGTGAAGCCATGATGGCTATCTCGAATTATCTCCCTGGCCTCCATGTGCCTTAGCATAGCTTCTAGGAGGATCTGTTCCTTGATCTTCCCAGGCACAGAGGTGAGGCTGACAGGGCGGTTGTTCCCAGGGTCTTCCTTTCTAACCTTTTTGAAAAGGGGCACAATGTTTCCCTTTTTCCAGTCACCAGGGACTTCACCTGACTGCCATGACTTTTCAAATATCATGGAGAGTGGCTTGGCGACTACATCAGCCAATTCCCTCAGGACTCTGGGATGCATCTCATCAGGTCCCATGGACTTATGTGCGTTCAGGTTCCTCAGGTGGTCACGAACCTGATCGTCTCCTACAGCAGGAAGGGTTTTGCCCTCCCGGTCCCCCTCATGCCATCCATCAACTCGGGAGGGGTGAGGAGAGAGGTTACCAGTGAAGACTGAGGCAAAACAGTTGTTGAGTACCTCAGCCTTCTCCTCATCTGCTGTTACCAGCTTGCCCGTCTCGCTCATCAGCAGGGGTACGCTTTCCTTAACCATCCTTTTCCGGCTGATATACCTGTAGAAACCCTTCTTATTATTCTTTGCATCCCTAGCGAAGTTTAGCTCCACCTGAGCCTTGGCTTTCCTGACCCCATTCCTACACAACCGGACCGTGTCCCTGTACTCTTCCCAGGATGCCTGTCCCTGCTTCCACTGCCTGGGCAGTTCCCTCTTCCTCCTTAGTTTGACCAGCATCTCTCGTCTCAGCCATGCCGGTCTCTTCCCTTCTTTGCCCGATTTCTTACACCTGGGGATCAAGAGCTCTTGCGCTCTGTGTATCACAATCTGTGGATTGCTCCATTAGAGCTTGCATTTCCCTGCACATGTCCTGAGCCACCTCTGGCACCTCAAATGTCACCAGGTGTTTGCATCAGAAAAGCTCAGGCCTGGCCTCTATCTCCACTATTAACCCAGCAGCTTAGCTAAGGAGCTGACCCCTGGTTTGGGCAGCTGAGCTGAGGCAAGAGGAATCCCCCTCTGTGGGTCTGTGGGGTGCACTGGGGAAGCTGAATGCCCCTCCGGCCTCAGGTATACTGATGAGAGCTGAGAAGACTTGGCTCAATCCCTGCCCTGCATGGGTGGCTGTGAGCCCCTGCCAGTCACTGCCTGCATGCCCTGCCTGACAATGGGACAGGAATGGGGGTTTCCAGAGGGGAACACTGACACCTCCTGCAGAGCAATTCCTACTGCAGGAATCAGCCTGTCCAGTGATTAGAGAGGGACAGTCAGTGATGACTTCAGTCCTCTTCAGACTGTGTTCCCCAGGAGAGACCCTGCTGCCTTTCGGGAGCTGTTGGCCCTGAAGTCACAGGGACACCCCGAGGGATCTGGGGGAGAGGCAGAGACGGTGCTTCCTGGGGCTGGTCCTCTGCTGCTGAGCTGGGCTGGGCTCCTGGGATGGAGGGAGCTCATGGCAAGTGGGGAGTGCTGCAGAGAGACAGCTCCTCTGCAAAGCGCAGCAGGGCTGAGGGCACTGCCTGCAGGCAGCGAGGGGAGAGGAGCGAGGCAGAGAGAGGTTAAAGGCAGCCTGGGGTGGGAGGATGCTGAGAATTAATGGGGGTAGAATTCTTCACAGCTCTTTACATGGTAAGTCACTGGCATCAAGGCAATGCAGCTGCAGCTCCTGGAGAGATCTCCAAAAGCTAGCACATCCCACAGCCTGAGATCTTTCAGGATGACTCTCACAACTTCTGTGGTGTGGAGGAGGGAGGACATGCTCTAAAGCTTCCCTGCTGCACTGTCAGAGGCAGAGGGCATGACTGCTGCCTTCTTCCAGGAGCAGCTGAAAGCTGTGAAGGTGAGTGTGCAGGCAGGGGTGCCCAGGGCTGTCCTTCCCAGCAGGGTCCCTGCACCCCAGCGGGCTGTGTGCCGGGGCAGGGACTCTGCTACCTGTCAGGGTCAGCCCTCAGTCTGCCCGGGGAGCTCCCCACAGCACTCTGGGGGCAAGCCCTGGGTGGAAGGAGTGACCCCTGGCAGGGCAGGGTCCTTCTTCTGTTGTGAAGGTGCTTCGTGGGTCAGGTTTGCTCAACCAAGGGATCTCTGAGGGAACATTTCAAACTGGAGTTCCCTTCATGGAAGGTGTCTGTTTTCTGAGGTTTCTCATCTTTGTTTGCTCTGTGGGCAGCAGGAGATCTCCAAGGGGACTTTCCAATTAGAAGGTCAAAGGAGGGATGACTGTATGGATCAGAAGCATTCCTGAGTCTGTGTTATCAGTTGCCACCTCTGGCACCAGCATCCCCTTTCCAGTGTCATCAGGGTTTGTGGGACCTGCTCTTTAGCCCCTGCACACACGCAAGGGCTGCAGGGCAGAGCTGGGTGCACAGGGGCTGAGATGGTGTCTGTTAGCACTGGCAGGGAGGACACGTGGGGCCAGAGCAACAGCTTGTGGTGGGGACAGCTCCAGGCAGTGGAGATGGGCAGGAAAGGAAGGAATTTCTAATGGAAGCCCTGTAGCAGGGCAGATATGGGCACCTCCCGGCCACCCCTGCAGTGCAGATGCCTTCCCTGAGCAACCCCCTTCATCTCTCCTTTCCCACCCAGCACAGCCCTCGTCCCTTACGGCCATGGAGTCTAGCGTGGGAGTCACCTCTCTGTCCAGCAGAGCAGCAGAAGAGGTGAAGGGTGTCCCTCCAGCCATGTGCCCATTTCCCACTGACCAGCAACGGGGCTGAGGGCAACTGTCCAGCATTATCACTGTCTGGGAGGTGGCGTGCACAGCTGGTAAGGGTAACACTGTGCTGAGTGCCCGGGTGTCTCTGCTCTGGCCTCTCTCAGCCAGACCCGTGCTCTATTTTCTTTGTTTCTCCACTTGCCCAATGTAAATTTATCTTTTCCTTGCTGTCAGGCTCCCTGGGGATGGAAAATTCAGCTGCAGAATCACACACTGGTCTTCTTTTTCCATTCATGTGGGCATGTGGATGGGAACAAGTGTCCCAGCTTTCCTCTCATCTGTGGGGCTGTGGGCAATGCAGTCTGTGGGGCTGGGGATTGAGTCCATTTTCTCTTAATGGGATGCCAGCATTAGGAATATTGGCTGTCTCCTTAGGGTGTCCTTCCAAGCTGTGAGCTGCCTTCCTGCATTCAATGCTGTCCCATAGCACCTTTGTGTTGTCTGAAAGCCCCACAGAGAAACACAGAGACTCTGTGGCTGAGGAAATGCTGTGGGATTGGTGAAATGAGCCGTGAGGGTCCTGAGCTAGAAGACCTTGAGAAAGGGTGAGACATTTAGTGGTCTGCACTGGCTCTGTCTGGTCTCAGCAGTGTGTGGTTGCATGAAATAAAATGAGTGTGATTACCCTCCATCTCATGTAGGTTCAAGCATCAGGCAGCTGGGAACAAGACAGAGGGACACACCAGCTCCCCTCACTCTGCACTGAGCCACAGGCAGTCATGTTGCCTTGCAGGACTCTCTTATCCCTGAGTACAGCAAAAATGCTGAGGGTTTCTGACATCCGAGAACAACCCCCAGGGGACATGGACAGAGCTGTAAAAATCCCTAAACCTCTCAAACTGCCTTCTGCTGTCCCAGTTCCTCTAGCACTGGGAGTGAAGATGATGATAGGTCCTTCTATGTCATGAGTGGTTTCATCTGACAAAGTCAAACACCAGGACTGGTCCCTGCACCCACTGTTCCCTTGAACCCACTGCTGCAGAGCAGGGCTGACTCCTGAACTGCCAGCATGCAGGGACCCTGCTCCTCATGGCACATTCCGCCAGCATCAACCAGAGCTCCATCCATGGAGCTGAGGAAGGTCTCCTGGAAAATGAAAAGGGGTGTGTGCAGTAGGAGCAGATTCTATGGGAAAAGGCTTTGATTTTGCTTAGAGATCTCTGCTAACTTACTGTCTTTTCCTCTTTGGACAGGTGACAATGACATGAGTGAGAAAATGTCCAATGGCAGCTCCATGAATGAGTTCCTCCTCCTGGCATTTGCAGACACGCGGGAGCTGCAGCTCTTGCACTTCTGGCTCTTCCTGGGCATCTACCTGGCTTCCATCCTGAGCAATAGCTTCATCATCACCGCCATAGCCTGCGACCACCACCTCCACACCCCCATGTACTTCTTCCTTCTTAACCTCTCCCTCCTCAACCTGGCTTCCATCTCCACCACTCTCCCCAAAGCCATAGCCAATTCCCTCTGGGACACCAGGGCCATTTCCTACTTGGGATGTGCTGCCCAGATCTTTATCCTTGCCTTCTTGATCACAGCAGAGTTTTCTCTTCTCACCATCATGGCCTATGACCGCTACGTTGCCATCTGCCAACCCCTGCACTACGGGACCTTCCTGGGAAGCAGAGCTTGTGTCTACATGGCAGCAGCTGCCTGGGGTAGTGGGGTTCTCCATGCTGTGCTGCACACAGCCAATACATTTTCACTCCCCCTCTGCAATGGCAATGCTGTGGACCAGTTCTTCTGTGAAATTCCTCAGATCCTCAAGCTCTCCTGTTCATGCTCCCACCTCAGGGAAGTTGGGCTTCTTGTGGTTGGTATCTGCTTAGTCTTTGGCTGCTTTGTTTTCATTGTGCTGTCCTATGTGCAGATCTTCCGGGCTGTGCTGAGGATCCCCTCTCAGCAGGGACGGCACAAAGCCTTTTCCACGTGCCTCCCTCACCTGGCCGTGGTCTCTCTATTTCTCAGCACTCTAGTGTTTGCCCACCTCAAGCCCCGTTCCATGTCCTGGCCATCCCTGGATCTTGTAGTAGCAGCTCTGTACTCAGTTGTGCCTCCAGCAGTGAACCCCCTCATCTACAGCATGAGGAACAAGGAGATCAAGGATGCCCTATGGAAACTGGCACAATGGATGCTGTCTCACCAACAATAATGTGCCTCCTCCTCACATTTACCAGTTTTTATCTTAGGCCACGAGTCTTCTTTTTTCTCTTGACATAATCCTGCTTTTAGATTTTTTGGGGGTTTCTACTAATTGTCTTGAGGATTGATCCTATCATGTCTCACTCTTGCACAGCACTCTGTCAGATGTTGCATGCCCCATAGCAGCTCTTCAATAAATGGTAATCTCCCAGGTGCAGTGCCCAAAGGCTGGGCTCTTCCTACAAAGTTGCTTCCAGGAAAATGTCTTCGAAAGAGTCTGTTCTCCTTGGGTTCTCAATGGGGTTAAGCTCATGGTACTATTGGGTTGCACTGGACCAAATGTTCTAGAGTTCAAAGTTCTCTTCCTGGTGTCCAATGGGAGGGGAAATGGTCCATGAGCTCCCATTATCTCCTCAGGTTTGTTCATATACGTCAAGAAAGAGTGCGTAAAGCAGCCTCTCTCGGAACATGAATTTGGAAGGGTAAGGAGAGGAGAAGATGGGGAGTCCCTGCATGCCCTGGGATTGGAATGAATGGAGACTCAGAAGGTGAATCACCTTCAAAAGTGAAGTCCCCCAAAAGAAAAGCACTAAATTGATGTCTCCATGAACAAAGAATCTGCAGCAGAATGGGAGTCAGTGGGAACCCAGCAGGCAGATGGAGGGGAGACTGGAGAGATGTAGGAACTGCCTGAAGAGGCCGAGGGCCAGGACTGTTGTGCTGTCATGGGGAGTGGGGCTGGTGGGAGCAGAAGAGGGGGCATATTCAGTCCAGATTGTGCATTACCTAAAATATGAAATCAGCAGAGGCAGAGAGTGAAAAGCCTCTGTTTGCTCATGCCCTTGAGAAAGCACCATCGCTGGGTCTGATGGGGAGCCTGACCATCCTTCTCTGCCCCCCCAGGCCCTGCTGTGCCCTTCAGATGGGCTGGGGCTGTGGGGTGAGTGCCCAGAGCTCTGCAGGTCCCTGTGCTGGGCACTGGCCTGGGAACAGTTCAGACTGGGCTGCTCTGGTGGCCTGGGCTGCCAAATGGGCAGGGGAGTTGGGGGCAGCAGGGGAGGGGCTGAGCTGAGGAGAGGGCAGTGGAGGTGGGGAGATCTGGGTAGAGGCTGGGTTCATCTGGGAAGAGCCCATCTGAGAAAAAGGTCAGTGTAGATCTAAGCTGTGTGTGCAGGGTGGGAGCAACAATTAAGATTCTTAAGGTACAGAGCAAGGCACCAAAGGTGCAATAGGGCCAGGTCTCTGCCATGTTCCCTCTATATCCTGGGGGAGTTGCCCCAGCAAAATTGTCCCAGACCGGCCATTTCCGTCTCTGGCCAAACACCCAGCTCTGAGGAGGTGACTTTGCTGCATGGACGCCCCCAGTCTCCTCTGAGGCTCAGTGACACCCAAATCCACTGCCAGTATTAATAACAAGAAAACCAGTTTCCTACTGACATTCATGACACACCCCTGCAGGCATTTAAAAGAAGTGTAGATGTAATGTTTAGGGAAACGTTTTCGAGGTGGACTTGTAAGTGTTAGGTTAACGGTTGGGCTTGATGATCTTAAGGGTCTTTTTGAACTTAAGTTATGCTATGATTCTGTGATTGCTCTTGCCACAGCTGGTCTCTCAGCCAAGCCCATTCTCAGGTAGCTCCACGGAAATGGGGTGCTCATGGCCTTCTCCCAACAAATGTTCAAAATTTTAATTGATTGAGATCCCACCAACTGGACTGGGTCCTTGCTCCTGTCTTTGACTGTGAGGGATTTCTCACGAAGCCAGCTCTCCCAGCCTCTCCTTGTCCACAATGTGCTCCAGGCCCCAACCATCCTTCTGGCCTCTGCAGGACATGCTTTAAGTGTGCAGGCTCTTTCTTGTGCTGGGAAATCCCATACTGGATGCAGCAGTCCTGATGTGGTGGTTCTGCAGTGGGTTAGCCTTGGCCAGCAGCCAGACACCCACCCAGCTGCTCAGGCACTCACCCGCCCTGACACGACTGGTTAAAGGGAGAAAATAAGATGGAATCATTCATGGGTCAAGATAAAGTAAAGGAGATCAGGTACCAATTCTTGTCAAGGTTAAAGAGACGTTGACTTGGGCAGGATCAAATTAATTTGTTGTCAAGTATGAAAAGATTTGGATTGTGAGAAACAATGACAGAAATATTTTGACCATTCTCCTTACACTTTCTCCCAGGCTCAAATTACTCCTTTGCTCCCAATTCATCTACCCACCCCAACCCCAAGAGGAGCAAGGGGGATGGTGAAGAGGGGGCTAACAGTCAGTAAAGAACATCTCTGCCTCTCCTTCCTTCTCACACTTCTCCCTTGCTCCAGCTTGGGTCCTCTCCATGGGATCCCACCATATTTGTGCTCAATGCTGCCTGTTGTCCCTTTCTTCCTGATTTACTTTTCTCCTTTATACTCACAATATCACAGAAATGTTGCGGTTATAAAGGACCTCTGGAGATCATGTAGTCCAACCCCCCAGCTGAGGCAGGGTCAGCTGCAGCAGGTTGCTCAGGGTGTTGTCTAGGTGGCTTTGGAATATCTCCATGGATGTAGGCTCCACAACCTCTCTGGGAAATCTCTTCCAGTGTTTGACCACCCAAAAATGTTTTCCTGGTTTCAGGCAGAATTGTAGGTGGTTTTCACTGTGTCTATCATCCCTTGTCTCTCACCCAGGATGGTCAAGGGAAGAAACTGTGAGTGGGAGAAGAAGGAAAGAGGAAAGAAAATGTAAGTAAGGGTACCTGCCAAGCAGCCCAGCATCTGAGCAATGCCTGGAGTGGGACAAGAAAGCCACAGGTCATCTCAGCAAACCTCTTTCAGTCTGACTTCAGTGGCCACTGGGAACCTGAGGGCTTTCCCTCCCATCATAAAGGAAAGAGCCGTTGTGGATGGAAGCACAGACTACATGCTGTAGAAAACAGTGATGCTAGATAGGGGAGAAGAGCAGGTGGAGGAGACCTTGAGCCTGCCCACACTGGGTGGGAGAGTGTCTCCAGGATGGAAGCTCTGATGCACACACGGGATACCAGCATGAACAAGAAGGGGAGGACTGGCTCCTCAAAGCAGGTTATGAAAGCAAATGGCACGAGTGTCAATGCAAGGGAGCGCCAGTGAAATGACAGAAGAAGCTGTCCACTCCACTGGGGACACAGAACATTCTGGGACAAGGATGACATGATTATTGTAGATGAGAAAAATCCCCCAGCTAAGGTGTAGCTGCCTTCTGGGGACAGGCCTTCCAGTTCATGAGTCCTGCAAAGAGAGAAGTGGGTGGCATACAGCCCAGTACAGAGTGTAGGAAGGAAAAACACCAGCAGGAAAAACTCTGTTACCTGCAAAAGGTGAAGAAACCTCAAGACACACAGGCCTTCATGGAATCCTGTGTTTGGTTTGTGCAGCAAGGTTTAGGCAGTGGGGAGGCTAAAAGGGTGGCTTCTGTGAGAAGATGCCAGAAGCTTCCCCTATGCCTGATAGAGCCAATGCCAATGGGCTCCAAGATGGACCCACTGGTGGCCAAAGCTGAGCCAATCAGTGACAGTGGTAGCACCTCTGTGATAAGACATTTAAGAAGGGGGAAATAACTGCTGTGTAACACCATCCAGAAAAGAGGAGTGAGAATATGTGAAACAACTCTGCAGACACCAAGCTCAGTGTAGAAGGAGAGGGAGGAGGTGTCCCAGGCACTGGAGCAGAGATTCCCCTGCAGCCTGCAGTGAAGACCATGGTGAGGCAGACTGTCCCCCTGCCACCCATGGAGGTCCATGGTGGAGCAAATATCCACCTGCAGCCCGAGGAGGACCCCACACTGGAGCAGGTGGATGTGCCCGAAGAAGGCTGTGACCCTTTGCAGAGCCCGTGCTGGAGCATGTTTTCTGGCAGGACCTGTGACCCCATGGGGAAACCATTCTGGAGCAGTCTGTTCCTGAGGGACTGTTCCCCTTGGAAGGAACCCATGCTGGAGCAAGAACTGCAACCATGCATTTGTCAAGAACTGCAACCCGTGGGAAGGACCCACACTGGAGAATGTTGTGGAGGACTGTCTCCCACAGGTGGGAACTCACCCTGGAGCAGGGGAACAGTATGTGGAGGAAGGAGTGGCAGAGACAATCTGTGATGAACTGACCACAGCCCCCATTCCCAATCCCTCTGTGCCGCTCAGGGGAGGAATTATAAATTTGGGAGGGAAGTTGAACTGGAGAAGAAGGGAAGGGTGTGAGGAAGGTCTTTTAAGATTTGTTTTTATTTCTCATTACTCTAATCTGATTTGATTGAATGAAAGTCAGGTCTGTTCTGTCTGTGGCAGTAATTGCTGAGTGATCTCCCTGTCCTTATCTCAATCCGTGAGCCTTTCCTCATATTTTTCCTCCCGCTGCCCAGCTGAGGAGCAGGAGTGATAGAGTGGCTTGGTGAGCACCTGGCGTCCAGCCACGGTCAACTCACCACACACCCCTAGGAATGGCTGATGGCTTTTGTGCTCACTCGGGTTCATCTCACTGCACGCACACCATGTGCATGCATATGTCTCATCTAAATGATGCAGACAGAGGCTTCTGGCCTCATCATTTGGTGCCCCTCCATGGAGGGTCAAAGAACCTCTCCAGGCTGCAGTAAGAGGCCAGTGCTGAAAATGGTGGTTGTTATTTGCGGGTTGGTGATGAGTGGTCAGGGGCAGCTTCCCCCGTGTGCCCAGTGAACATGGGAACAGACCAGACCCTGCTCTGCTGATCCTTCACCTCCCTCCCAGGAAGCCTGGCTGTGAAATGACACTGCCGTGATCCCCCACCATGCACACTCACACACTTTAGCATGTTGGTAAGAACAACATTAGAAAGAGACCTAGGTGTTCAGACACTGCCCTTAGAAGATCCCCTTCCATGATGCTGTTATGAACGTCAGCTCTGTAACAGAAGTGTCTATTGCTTGTCCCTACCTGCTGGCACAAACTGCCACACACCA
>CM067102.1:4186931-4211931 GCA_034008185.1 Gorsachius magnificus | reverse complement strand
GCTCTTCTTCCTGTTCTTGAGGTCCCTGGCAATAATATGAGTGGTGATGTGGATCAAGGGCTGAGGGTGCTGAGTGCCTGCTTAGGCATGGACCTGGAGGGCTATGTCCTGGAGCTATTTTCATGGCACCAAGGTATCCAAGCCTCTTAATTTTCCTGGCTTTAGACACTGCAGGCAGTGCTTGGGCAAGGAGACGCTGCTTCCCTCAGCAGACATCACCTTAAGAGCCCTGGTTCTGCTGGACAGGGCGTGCTGCGGGGCTGTGAGCATCCCTTCAGAAGGACAGAGCTCTCCTCCAGGACCTTTGTGGTGACTAAGAGCATCTGATCTGCCCATGCAAATCAGCGTCATGGTCCTGTCCTCATCATCATTGCTCTTAATAGCTTCTTTTAATTTGGCACCTTGAGCAGGAACCCTCTGCTCCCAGTCACCCTCTTTTTCAGAGCAAACTCTGGGTGTGGTCCTCCAGCAGCTGAGAGCAGTGCAAGGACAGAGCATCTGGGCATCAGGCTGAATGGCAGAGCAGCCCTCATGCATGTGAGCATGGATGCAGGTTTGCACTGAGAGCAATGGGCAATGGGGGAATTTTACTCTTCTCAAGAACATTTCCCAAGTGGGATGGGTGTGTCTGAATGCTAAAACACAGTGTAAGGAGACACATTTGCTGCACCTCATCTCCCACCTTCCTCTGTGGAAGAAAGCGTCTTTCTGAGCTTTTTACCCTGCACTATAGTGCAGCACATGGAACTCCTCTCCAGAATCCTCCCTTCCAAACACACGGGGATGTTGCTGCCTCCACAAGTCCTTGCTGTAAAGCAGGGATGACCCTTAAGGAGCCCATGGGTAGAGGGCACTGCTCTGCACAGCACACTCAGCCAGCACCAACCAGAGCTGATGCCTTGGAGCAGCATAATTGTGTCCCATGAAAGAAAAGCACCCTTAGATGTTTCACAATAAATGAATCAAATTTTGCTCAGAATACGTAATCTGATCTTTTCTGGTTTTATCTCCTTTGGCAGTTTCCATGCCCAGAAACAGCAGATGTCCAATGCCAGCTCCATCAGCCATTTCGTCCTCCTGGCATTTGCAGACACACGGCAGCTGCAGCTCTTGCACTTCTGGCTCTTCCTGGGCATCTACCTGGCTGCCCTCCTGGGAAACGGCCTCATCATCACCGCCATAGCCTGTGACCACCGCCTGCACACCCCCATGTACTTCTTTCTCCTCAACCTTTCCCTCCTCGACCTGGGATCCATCTCTACCACTCTCCCTAAATCAATGGTCACTTCTCTGTGGGACACAACTAACATTTCCTTCAAAGGTTGTGCTGCCCAGATATTTATGCTTGTATTCTTGATCTCAACAGAGTTTTATCTTCTCACTGTCATGGCCTATGATCGCTACGTTGCCATCTGCAAACCCCTGCATTACGGGACCCTCCTGGGCAGCAGAGCTTGTGTCCACATGGCAGCAGCTGCCTGGGGCTGTGGCTTTCTCAATGCTGTTCTGAACACTGCCAATATATTTTCATTACCACTCTGCCAAGGCAATGCTGTGGACCAGTTCTTCTGTGAAATCCCCCAGATCCTCAAGCTCTCCTGCTCACAATCCTACCTCAGGGAGCTTGGGCTTATTGTGGTCAGTGTCTTTTAGGCTTTTGCTGTTTTGTTTTCATATGGTGTCCTATGTGCAGATCTTCAGGGCCGTGATGAGGATCCCCTCTGAGCAGGGACGGCACAAAGCCTTTTCCACATGCCTCCCTCACCTGGCCGTGGTCTCCCTGTTTCTCAGCACTGCAGTGTTTGCCCCCCTCCATCTCCTCCCCATCCCTGGATCTGTTGCAGTGCTGTACTCAGTGGTTCCTCAACAGTGAACCCCCTCATCTACAGCATGAGGAACCATGAGCTCAAGGATGCCCTATTGAAACTGGCCCAATTGACCCTAGTTCACACACAATAAACTGCCTCCCATCTCATCACTTTTCCTTGATTTTATTTTAGGCCACGAGTCTACTTTTATTTCTCATGATAATCCTTCTTCTACATAATTTTCTGTGTGTTGTGGTTTAACCCACAGAGAGGTGGTGGAGGCCCCATCCCTGGAAACATTCAAGGCCAGGTTGGATGGGGCTCTGAGCAACCTGATCTAGTTAGTGGTGTCCCTGCTAACTGCAGGGGGGTTGGACTAGATGACCTCTAGGGGTCCCTTCCAACCCAAAACATTCTATGATTCTATGATAACCCAGCAGGCAGCTGACTACCACACAGCCACTCGCTCACTCTCCCTGCCCCCTCGGTGCCTTGGGGGGATAGATCTGGAAGAGCAAAAGTACAAAAAGCTGTGGGTTGAGATAAGACCAGTTCAACACTGAGATATAATCATAATAACAACATAATAATTTTGTAATGAAAAGGAAATCATTAAGGGAGAAAGAGAGATAAAACCCAGGAAAACAAGTGAGACAACCACTTACCACTCTAGCAACCAGCACACAGCCCATCCCAATGGGAGATCCCTACCCCTGTCCAGCTCCCCCCAGTTTATAAACTAAGCACAACAGCATATGCTATGGCATACCCCTTCATTCATTTTGGGTCAGCTGTTCTGGCTGTCCTCCCTCCCAGCTTCTTGTGCACCTGGCAGAGCATGGGAAGCTGAAGAATTCCTTGGCTGGTGGAAGCACTGCTCAGGAACATCTGAACCATCAGTGAGTTATCAACATTCTTCTAGTAGTAAATCCAAACCACAATTTTCTTGCAGCTACTAGGAAGAGAATTAACTCTATCCCAGCTGAAACCAAGACAGTGGGTTTATACTCCTTTTTTTTTGAGGTTTAATCCTTTTGTGTCTCACTCTTCAACAACACTGTGTCAGGTGTGACATGCCCAATAGTAGCTCATCAATAAAAGAGAATGTCCCATGTGCAATGGGAGTGGGAAGGTTCTACTGGACCAAATGTTCTTGATTTATAAGCTCTCTTCTTGGCATTCAATAGCAGTGGAGATGGTCCCTGAGCTCCCATTATCTCCTCAGATTTCTTTGTGTATGACAGGACTGATGGCGTGCACTGGATGCTCTGGAAAAGAATTTGGAAGGCCAAGGAGAGGATGGGGACTCACTGCGTGCCCTGGGGTTGGAATGAATGGAGACTCAAAAGGTGAAATAAATGCCTTCAAAGGTGAAGTTCCCCAAAAGTAAAGCACTAAATGTCTCTGTTGGCAAGCAAAGCCTTTCCACACAAGAGGTCTATGTAGTCATTTGGTATTGGGTTTCCATGTGGCAAGTCTGCCCTTGGCCCTGGTGCCACACCTGAGGTGCTGCAGCCCAAATGTTCAATAAGGCCCATAGCCTGGGGCATGGGCAACAGAAGCCCTGTGTATCATCACAGAGATGTGACATCAGTAGAATAAGAGCTGAGGTGGGGAAGGACAGCTCCCACGGCTTTTGTGGTGGATGGAGATACAGTGTCATGAGGAAAGACCAACGGGGAAGATGCGAAGTGGGGGATGGCCTGTGTGATGTCAGGGCAGTTCAGATATATGGAGATCCTCTATGGGACAGGCAACAGGTTAGGTGAGAGCTTGTGTTTGTGGGTGTCTTGCAAGAAGCCAAAAAGGCTGACCCTGCCATAGGAGTGAGTTGTGGTTTGTGTCTGGCCAACAACTAAACACCCAGAGTCACTTTCTTGCTCTCCCACTACACTCTCAGCGGAAGCGGGGAGAGAATTGGAAGTGCATATGCAAGAAAACTCATGGGTTAAGACAGAGACAGTTTAATAGGTGAAGCAAAAGCTGTGTGTGCAAGCAAAGAAAAATGAGGAATTGATTCACTGCTTCCCGTTGGCAGGCAGATGTTGAGCTGTTGCCAGGAAAGCATCGTGTGTATCAGTTACCTGGGATGACAAATGCCATGACCACCAATGTCTCCCTTTCCTCCATCTTTCCTTGAGGTATTTTTGATGAGTATGAGATCATATGGAATGGAATATTTCTTTTGGTCACTTAGGGTCAGCTTTCCCATGTGTGCCTATGCCATCATCTTGCCTACCCCCAGCCTACTTCAGTGGGGGCCAAGTGTGAGAAAGAGGAAGCCTTCATGCTCTGCAAGGACTGCCCAGCAGTAGCCAAAACACTTGTGCGTTATCAGCAGTGGTTTAGTAACAAATCCAAAGTAGAGCACCATATGGTCTACTATGAAGAGCAAGCCCCACATGGCAAGCACAGGAGCCTGTCGTGGGGGTTGGAGTAGCCACAGTGCCTGTTGCCAGGGTTTGAGTAGTACAGTGCCTGTTGCCAGGGTTTGAGTAGCTACAGTGCCCGTCATGGGGGTTGGAGTAGCCTGTTGCAAGTGTTGATCTCTGGATAGTATTCTTAAGTAGTTGTTTAACCATGAGTAAGACCTGAAATGCATTCAGGAGACCTAGCAATAGGACCATGCTGGTTTGAACATCCCAAGGATATTCAAAATTCTCAAGAGCTGTTGTAATTAGCCTGGAGAAGAAGGGGAAGATGGAGGAAGGTGCCTCCCCTATAGGTTGACTCTCCGAGGAGAAAAAGTAAAAGGTAGAATTATTAATAATTTCCAGTAGATGGCTCCTGAAGTACAGAGGTGACAGCAATGCTGAGTACAAATACGAGGTTGATCTCATGACCAGTCATTTTCTCATAGCATAAGCCAGTATTACACAGTACAGCAAAGCAGTAACCTTAATCCACCTCCGAGAGGTGATAACCAGCACCACAGGGAGCGCACACAGGGTGTAAGGTGTTATACAGCACAGCTCTGAGAACAAGGACAATTCTGAGAGCAAATAAATCAACATTGTGACCAGCAACTATGAGACCAAATACTGAATGCTTATCACAAATTCACTTTAAAATGCTCTGTTCAGATTTGTTATCTCAACCCTTCAGGCCCCACTTTAGGTGACAAAAAGAGCTGTTGTGGTTTTACTGCAGTCGGCAACTAAGCCTCATGCAGCTGCTCACTCGCTCCCCCACACTGGATGGGGGAGAGAATCAGAAGAGTAAATGTGGAAAAAAACCATGGGTTGAGATAAAGACAGATTAACAGGGAAAGCAAGAGCCATGTGTGCAAGGAAACAAAATAAGGAATTCATTCTCTGCTTCCCATCAGCAGGCGGGTGCTCAGCCATCCCCAGGAAAGCAGGGCTCCATAACACATCACAGTTACTTGGTAAGAGAAATGCCAGCCCCTCCAAATGTCCCCTGCTTCCTTCTTCTTCCTCCAGCTTATATACTGAGTATGGTCTGGAATCGCGCTTCGGTCCATTGGGGTCAGCTGTCCTGGCTGTGCCCTCTCCCAGCTTCTTGTGCACCTGGAAGAGCATGCAAAGCTGAGAAGTCCTTCACTGGTGTAAGCACTACTTGGAAGCAACTAAAACATCACTGTGTTACCAACATTCTTCTAGTACTAAACCCAAATCACAGCACTGTGTCAGCTACTAGGAAGAAAATTAACTCTATCCCAGCTAAAACCAGGACAGTTGTATAACAGGACAGGTCCTAGAGGATATGGGCAAGGATTGGGTTTGGTATATGATATAATGGTATATGTAGTTTAATGAGTGATGAGCAATGCAAGACAATCACTTCCACCACACTCTTGGTGAGACTCCAGGACACTGCTGGCTTCCTTTGCTACCAGGTCATGCTGCTGGATCAGGTTTTGCCTTCTGTCCCCCAGCACCACCACGGCCTTTCCCGCAGAGCAACTCTACACTGGGAAGTCCCCAGGCCCTGCCACTGGGTTAGGCTATCCCAGGCACAGGACCTGGCCTTTGTTGTGCTTCTATCTCATCACTTTCCTGACAGGACAGTCCTTCTGCCCATCAGGTTTCCCCTGAAGAACAGCCCTAGGGCACAGGAAAGCTCCTCCCAATTTAGTGCCAGTGACAAACGTGGTGACGGTGTCCTCCTCTGGGTCACGGATAGAGGTGTTCAACTGCACAGGAGAGTCCCCACTGCTGCCCCACAATGCTCCCACTGGTCTCCATGGAGGGGATGACCCTTACAGCGCTGCTCGCTCAGCCTCATCATCCCACTGGTGTTTTACCCAGCTCTTTGTCTCCCCATCCAGACTGCTACGGCCTAATGTGGGCACAGGATATCGAGGGAGACCATGCCCAAAGTCTTGCTGAAGTGGAAGTTGATGACATCCACTCTTCTCCCCTGGTGAAGATAAGCAGTGACTTCCTCATGAAGGCAATCAGGTTGGTGAGGCATGATTTACCCTTGGTTAATCCATGCTGACTGCACCAGGACACATTCTTCTCTTTAAGGTGCCCAGAAATGTCACCCAAGAGCACTCATTCCCAGTCACACGCGTCACCACAGTGAGCTTGTACAGCCTGGGGTTCGCTGGGGTGCGCTTTTGGCCTCTTTCAAAAACGGGTGCAACAATGTTTTGTCCTCATGTGTAACAGACCTCTACAAAATCCATGACACTTCAAGAGGGATATTCCAAAGAAATATCCGTCTTCCAGTCGAAGTTCACTACCACTATTCTGCCTGATCTACAGTGTGTTTAATTTCTCTAAGCTTTCACGTATTTTCACCTCTCTTGATAGAAAAAACATTGCTTATGTAATTTTTTCCCATGCAGACAGCCTAGGCAAAGGCCCTTTCCATTGTTCTCCTGTTTTTCCTCTCCTTACTCTTTGTTCATTCACATTCCTGTCACCCAGCCAGGTGCTGCTTTGACATCAGGCAGTTAGAAGTTTGCCTGTCTTTTAGCAGTCTAATTGCCTCCTCAGACAACTCTTTAATTGTGCTTCCATCTATCTTTGTTTATCCACCTGCCTAAAATATGTCTCCTAAGCTTCTCCCTTGTCAACAGGCAACCTCATGAGAGGCAGCTCGTACTGAGCATGTGCTTGCAGAGTGAGTTTTGTTGATGGAACTTGGTCATGCTTGGCTTTTTCTTCGCTTGCCAGTAGGAAAACATCCCTCAGTGCCTGTGTGCATTCAGTTCTCTAAGGAGAGCACGGGGGAGATGGTGCAAAGGAGCTGTCACCTGCAGCTGCAGGCTTCAGTGGAGAAGTCTGAGCAGGAGAGTGATGGAAGTGCCAGGGGGCCGTTGAGAGAATGGCCGGATTGGGGAGGTGTGAAGGAGGTTGTCCCTAGAGTGTCAGACCTGCAGGGACTTCTTCTCCTACCTCTCCAGACCTCCTGAGGAGACCTCCTGAGGCATCATTATCACTTGCGGAATGCTGCTATCCCCTCTTCTCTACACGGAACAGTAATAAAATATACCCTTGAAAATCAGACATCATTTTGAGGAGGTGCACTTTGAAATCTTCCTCTTTCACTACACTGAAAACCTCTCCAAGGAGTGCACAAGCTTGAACACTTGAAGAAAGACAAATGAAGATAATTAAATATTTGGGGCTGGTTTGTATTTTCCGGGAGCGCAGGGTGACTTTGGGACTGCGTCCATGGAGCTCAGATACAGAGAAAGGAGATGGAAGAAACCTCTGAGGAAGTCCAAGTCAGAAGCCAAACTCAAAGTGCCTTGAAGCATTAATGGGTCCCAGTGAGGGCCATTACTGACAGAGCCTCCCCAGGGACTTGTTAGAGCAGCTCATTGGAGGCCATGATTGCAGGGAGGCAAAGGCACTGTGCAAGTGGCTGTAACGCTGTCAAATCCTTGGTTGGTTTTAGACAGCAGAAAGGCCAAGGCCTGACCGACAGTCCCTGGGAAGGCAGATCCTGTCCCCCCTGCATGGCTCAGGGCTCTTTGTGGGGGCAGTGGGGTGTGAGGGTGAGCAATGCCAAGTACAGAAAAACTGTACAGCCCATCCTGTTTGGGTCAAAGAAAATTGTGATTGGGAAAAGATAAAAAATTCAAAGAAATGTGAAGCAAAGGAAATCATAGAATTCATAGAATCCTAGGTTGGAAGGAACCTCAGTGATCATACAGTCTAACCTTTCTAGGCAAGAGCACAGTCTAGACAAGATGGCCCAGCACCCTGTCCAGCTGAGTCTTAAAAGTATCCAGTGTGATGGAGTCAACCACTTCCCTGGGGATATTATTACAATGTCTGTTCTCATTGGTGACAATTTTCCCTCTCATGTCCAGTCGGAATCTCACCAAGAGCTACTTGTGTCCATGACCCCTTGTCCTCTCCATGTGACTCCTTGTAAAAAGGAAATCTCCATCAACTTTGTGGCTCCCCGTTAGGTACTGGTGCATGGAGATGAGATCCCCTCTGAGCCTTCCTTTTCTCTAGGCTGAACAAACCCAGCTCTCTCAGCCTGTCCTCATATAGCTGAGAGAGGCTTCTCATAGCCTTCCGTCATACATCAGGTTTCCCAGCCCTTGGATCATCTTGGTGGCCCTGCTCTTGACCCCCTCCAGCCTTCCCACATCTTTTTTTTATAGCGGGGACCAGAACTGTACACAGTATTCCAGGTGTGGCCTGACAAGTGCTGAGTCGAGTGGGATGATGACTTCTTTATCTCTGCTGGAGATGCCCTTGTTGATGCAACTCACCATCCTATTGGCCTTCTTGGCCGCAGCAGCACATGGTTCACTCCTATGGAGATTCATGTCCAACCAGGACCCCCAGCTCCCTTTCCACAGAGCTGCTCTCTGGCCAGGTGGATCCCAGTCTCCGCTGCACTCCTGGATTATTTTTTCCCTGCCAAGCAGGCCTGTCATGTGAGAAGAAATGCCTGGAGTGAGACAAGAACACCACAGATCATCTGACCAAGCTTCTTTCTGGCTGACTTCAGTGGTCCCTGGGAAATTAAGTGGTTATGCCATACATCATGAAGGCATGATCTGTTATTGAAGGAAATGCTGAATGATTTATGCTGGAAGGGATCTGATGAGGTATCTAAGCCCAGCTCCTGCTCAGATACGGGGTGAGAGCAGGTTGCTTATGGCCTTATTCATTTTGCGCTTGAAAAGCTGCAAGGATGGAGATGACACAAGCTGTCTGGGAAATCTGTTCCAGTGCTTGACTCTCTTGATGGGGGGAAAGTTCTTCCTCATTTGATTCAGCTGGAATAGGAAGGATGCCCATTGGTCCTCATCGTCCCATCATGCTCAACAGAGAAGCGCCTGGCTCCATTTCCTTGCTGATACTCAAGAAGGCATGGGAAAGCTGTTGTCAGGTCTCCCCAAAGCCTTCTCTTCTCCTTTGCTCCTTCACCTTGCACCTTTGCAGCAAAGGCGGCCATCGGCATCCTGGGCTGCATTAGGAAGAGCACTGACAGCAGGTGGGTGGAGGTCACCCTTCCTCTCCACTCATTGCTTCTACAATCTGTCTTGCTCATGTCCCTCAGGGTTTTCTACCCTACCACGTCACTTGCACTGCAGCCAAAGCTGCCCTCCACATCTTCCACCAGTCCTGCCTTGTTTTCTTGTGAAAAACACATCCAGGACAGCATTCCCAAATCTGTTTAGTCAGGGATTACCTTTCATCTTCCCTTCAACTGTGGCCTTCCAGCAGAGGTCCATGGACTTCCATACTTTCAGTGATTACCAGGTTCTAAAATTGTGTCCCTTTCTCCAACTGCCTTAGAGGACAACTCATCCTCTTCCCAACCTTCCTCAGGCAGTGAAGGATCCTCACCAGAGGACCATCGTACATCAAGGAGTGCAACAGGAAACCTGAGCAGACCCAGGCCTGTGCTGTAAGGTACATCTTGGCCTTCAGGCTGTGTTGTGCTGAGCATATCCCTGGGTTGCAGAATGAATTTGAATGTAATGAGAAGTCTGCAGGCAGCTCCCACCTGGTACCAGTGATTAGGTCACCTGCATGTCCTTACCTATATCTAAAACTGTCACAATCAATTCTTGTGTGAACAGCCTCTTGTGGGGGCAGTAGAAATGATGATTTGAATTTTTTTACTTCAAAGAAAAGACTGAAAGAGCTCAGAGGAGCAAAATGGGATAACCGCTCTACAGATGGGATCTGCAAGACTTGCTGCACCATCTGACTAGACAGAGGTAACCTCACCATGACCTTCCAAGCCACATGCCTGCTGCTGGTCTTTCTACTGCTTGGATAAACACAACCAAACCACATGCCTGCTGCTGTCCCAGCAGGTACTCGGGCAGTAAAGGACATGACAGCCATATCTAAGACCTCTTCCTGGGTGGGCATACCAGTTACTTAGGGAAAGGGATTCCCACAATCACATTGCCAAACACGTGCCTTCTGCTGGCCTGTCAAAGACATTGGCACATGTGAGCCTAAAAGCACATATCCCAGCCATGATTCAAGAGCTAACATGTCAAGTGCTTCAGGAAGAGGTGGCCTATCCATGTTCCTGCTGCTGGCCTATCAGCTCCAGAGACAGATGTGAGCTCACAGCCACCTTCACAGCCTTGTGTGTTCTGCTGGCCCATGAGATCCTGAGGCAAAGCTGACCTCACCATAGCATTCCCACCCATCTCCTCCTTGTGGCCTGTGAAATGATCAGATGCACGTAACTTCACATTCCTCTTCCAACACTGTGGGACTGCTCTGGTATGTGACAATCCCTGCCCTGCCTTTAAGGGGTCAAACAGCTGAAGTTTGGGTTTGGAGAGGGGACAAAGATGAGGGGGTTAGAGCATGGGAAGGAGGGCTGTGGGGGTTAGGCGTTCAGGGTTTGGTTGGGTAGGGCTTAGGGAAGAGAGCTCACCTGTCCGTTTAGGGATTGGGCAAAGGCTTAGAGGGAGGCTGGGTGTTCTGCTGAGGGTGTCTGGTTCATGTTTAGGATGTGGGCTAGCTTTGTGGATTTGGGGTTTGTTTAGGCCTGGGGTGAGGGTGACAGTTAAGGCCAGAATTTAAATAGTTTGGATAAGGGCTAGGGATTAGGGTGATCAATAGTGTAAAAGGAAGAGGGGTTATAGGTTCTGGCTCTGGGTTACAGGTAAGGTTTGAGGTTAGGGATACCTGATGAGGCTCAGCCTGGCTGAAAGATCCTGCTGAAGGCAAGGATGCTATCACTGTGCCACAGTGGGGAGCGGGGCTAGGCGGAGGTCTGGCAGACCCTCGCTATCTGTCAATGGTTGCCTCGAATGTGCAGGGAATGCCTCTGTCACTCCCCTCACTTCTTACCTGCTACTTGCAGAAGATGCCTAAGAACCTGTTAAGAGCCTGAGCAGCCCAGACTCATGTCAGGAGCCTGGATGACCCCAGGGAAGCTGATACTATTAACTACCAGGAATGAAATAGAGTCACGCATACCTAACTATATCATAACACCTCATGCTAAAAATTTGAAGTACTGAGAACATTTTGCTGAACCACTGGAAGTTCCTTCTTCTCTCTGTCTCTATATTAAGCACCCTCCTCTCTTATTTGTAATGCACATATGGCATGGCTTTGCAACTAGGCCAGCGCAGCACTTATCGTTAGGCTACACTTGCTGTGACTATGCACGAATGAGGCTGAAACGCTGGCCCTTCAGAGCTCCCCTACCCCCCATGCCCTGCTGGACCTCCCCTCAGTGGGTCTGAGACCCCCCATGCTATGCTACTCGCTGCTGGAATTCCAAACATGTCATATCACCCCCGGTATTGCTTGCCATACACCTTCTCCCCTCCTGTGCTCCTTAGATATAAACCACTGACCAAGTCTGAGTCTAGGAGAGGACCTAGCCTCTCTGATAAGGAGGAGAGAAAGCAAGGGGGTCTACTCCAAACCTCGTGACTCAGTGGGAAGGTCCTCCTTATTCTCTGCGCCCATGGTCTCTCTGTACCTTTCCCCACATCACTACACCACTGTACCATAGATTATACACGTATGTTACCAAAGTGCATGATGTGCTGTCAGAATATTTTTGAGTCAAGAATATCTGCTATTAAGAATATTGTTGAATGCAATAAAGTACAGAAATTCTGCTATGAGCTAGACTCGCCTGACATTTGTTTGAGGCAGTGCAGCGAGCAAGCTTTGGCTCCTCCGTCTAAATTGCCTGACAATCATCAGTGAGGGGAGTTGCTATAAAGGAAGGAGATAATTACTGTCCCCTCTTGCATTGCTCAGGAACGGGGGACGACAATACCACACACCCAATCATTGTGCTGGGGTTGAATCAGAATGGAACGGTACTCTATCCAATGGAACACATAGCATGGGCCCAGCACATTGCAAATAAATGGCAGACTGTTGATGTCGATAGATGTGTTGTGCAAGAAGAGCAAGGATTGATTTGTGAAAGCAATGCCATTAAAGCCCAAGACATTTGTCTTGACACTGAACAAGATGGTTGCCATCCTGATGAAACCTCTGTGCTTGTGTATATTGGAGATGGGTGTGTTTGTATGAGACCCCGCTGTGATTTTATAGCTGTAGGCAATATCCCTGTAGATAGAATCAATCACTCAAATCACTGCATCTGTAATTTTACTGAAATTATGGGATGTGATTTTAACTCTTAAGCTCCTATCAAATCTCATCAACTAACACAAATGAACTATACATGTTATGAAGATTTGTTATCTACTCAGACTGAATTGGATTTCTGTCTGTAAGAAAGTTGTTACAGCATGTTACAGCATGTTACAGCATGATGCAACAGCACCCATTGGATTGGTTTCCATAGGGCATCCTTAAGCTCCTTGTTCCTCATGCTGTAGATGAGAGGGTTCACTGTTGGGGGCACCACCGAGTACAGAACAGGCACCACCAGATCCAGGGATGGGAGGAGATGGATGATAAACAGAGAGACCACGGCCAGGTGAGGGAAGCACGTAGAAAAGGCTTTGTGACGTCCCTGCTGAGAGGGATGCTCAGCACGCCCTGAAGATCTGCACATAGGACAATATGATGAAAATAAAACAAAAAATGCAATACAGACACTAAACACAAGAAGCCCAGCTTCCCTGAATTGGGCATCTGAACAGGAGAGCTTGAGGATCTGGGGGATTTCACAGAAGAACTGGTCCATGGAACCGTCTTGACAGAGGGGGAGTGAAAATGTATTGGCTACGTGCAGCACAGCAGTGAAGAACGCAGTGCCCCAGGCAGCTGCTGCTGTAAGAAAACAAGCTCTGCTGTCCAACAGGATCCTGTAGTGCAGGGGTTTGCAGATGGCGACATAACGGTCATAGGCCATGATGGTGAGGAGATAAAACTCCGCTGTGATCAAGAAGAGAAAGAAAAACAGCTGGGCAGCACATCCTGAGAAGGAAATTGTACTGGTGTCCAACAGGGAATTTACCATGGATTTGGGGACAGTGGTGGAGATGGAGCCCAGTCAGCGAGTGAGAGGTTGAGGAGGAAGAAGTACATGGGGGTGTGGAGGCGGTGGTCGCAGGCTAGGCGTGATGATGAGGCCGTTCCCAGGAGGGAGCCAGGTAGATGCCCAGGAAGAGCCAGAAGTGCAAGAGCTGCAGCTCCCGTGTGTCTGCAAATGCCAGAGGAGGAACTGGGTGATGGAGCTGGTGTTGGACATTTTGGCCCTCAGGGCGTGGGGTTCTGTTTAAGGAGGTAAAGGAAATGAGAAGTTAGTGGAGAATTCTTTGCAAAATTGCAACCTATTTCTCATAGAAACCCCCCTAACTCTCCTTTCCCTTTTCATGAAGACTTTCGTCGAGCTCTGGTTGGTGTTGACTAAGGGTTCCCCAGGGAGCCAGAGGCTCTGCTGTGCCTCTGCAGGAGTTTGTCCTGCCCTACTGCAATAGGCAAAGAGGAACACAGGGTGATCTCAGTTCTCTACTGCAGAGCAGAGATGTGGGGATTTTGTTTTGTGTCTTCTCTTCCAGTTGCCCCACCACAGCTCAGGAGTGGGTTTCATGCAGAAACCCCTGGCATCTCTGCTGCGCTGCCAGGGAAATCTTGTGGGTCCTGAGAGGCAAAGGGACTGTCCCTGAGTGCAGAGGGAGGACAGCCACTCTGTCCATCAGCCCTGGGCTCAGCTGCCCGGGCTGGCAGCTCTTGCAGCTCCAGGACCGTCACACTCAGGGGTTCCCCAAAAAAGAAACAGGGCACTGCTGGGAGCAGAGGAGTCCAGTTTCCCAAGTGCAGATCTCCAAACCCCTCAGCCCATCGTACATGCGGAGGATGTGAGCTCTACCCTCCCAACCAGGGACACCGAGGGCTCATGGCAGCTGCCCACCTACAGCCACCCAGCAGCATTTCTGTGGCCTCAGCACCCAGGGAGCTTCTCCAGGGAGCTCCAACATAACATTGAGACACCACCAGAGAGCTTTGCCCTACTGGAGGGCAGCCTGCACCCCAGCAGGACCTCCCAAGGAAAGAGTCCCATCTTCTCCCTTTGTTGTGGCCTGAAGAGAGGCTGAGATCCCTGCCAGCCACACACACTGCAGTACCCAGAGCCCCAAAGGGTCACAGGGGGCGAGTTGGATGCTTTTCCTCCATGGACAGACGTGCATGGCAGTGCACACAGCATTGGTGTCTGAGCTGCACTTGAATCCTCACCCCCCCACACCCCAGGGAGTGTAACAGGAAGAGCAAGGGTGGCAGGGATAAGAGGAGGAGATGCCCAAGGACCCCTTTGCAAGGGACGCAGAAGAGGGAGACCCAGTCAGACACGGGAGTTTGTCTCCTCTTTGCTGGTCAGGTTGCTAAGAAGGCAACTCATGGCCAAGTCTCCATGACATTGAGGGCAGAGGGTCTGCTGTGTGAGTGAGGAGACCAGGGGGTGGCTCCAGGGAAAGTGTCTGCACTGCAGGGGATGGCAGGGAGATGCCTGAATCCCTCCTCCCACGGCATTTCTGGCAGCAGTTCTCTCTCCCTTCCTGCCCATGGCTCTGCTGCCTGGAGCTCTTCTTGGCCAGGACCTGTTTCTCTGTCCCCACATCTCCTCCCTCTGCATGCTCACAGTCCCCACCCCTCCTGCTGTGTGCTCAGCTCTGACCTGCAGACCCCTCCTGGCAGCAGGGCACTGCCCAGGAAAATCTCCGTTTGAACAGTGGGTAAGCAGCACAGATTTCGACCCTTTCTGGGAATTCCCTACCTTGTCATCCATCTTTAAAATGACCAATCTGCAAATTTACTTCTGGTGAAGTACAAATCTGAGCAGCCCTGACCCATGCTGCATTCTCTGGACAACAGAAGGACCCTGCCCTGCTAGGGGTTATTCCTTTCTCCAACAGCTTCCCCTTACATCATTCTTAGTTCAGAAGATTCCTGACCTGCCAAGGGTGACTCGTTCCACCCACTGCTTCCACCCACAGTGTTTTTGGGAGCACCCCACGCAGGCTGTGTGCTTACCTTGGCAGGCAGCAGAGTCCCTGCACTGGCACACAGCCCCCAGGGGTGCAGGGACCCTGCTGGGAAGGACAGCCCTGGGCACCCCTGAATTCACACCTAGCATAAAATACTTTGGAGTTGTCCCAAGGAGAAAGCAGCCATCATGGCCTGTCCCTTTGATGGTGCAACAGGGAGTCCCTGCTAAAGAGCACGTAGTCCTCCTCTGGAATGGGGAAAATGTGGGAGTCCACCTGAAAGATTATATCTACTGTGGGGTTTAACTTCCTTTTGATATCCATCCAGGAACATCAGCAACACTGTCCTCCACCCAGAAACTTACCGTGTAAATGGCTGTGAAGATCTATACCCCCAGTAAGGTCTGAGCATCCTCCCACTGTGGACTGACTTTAACCTCTCTCTGCCTCGCTCCTCTCCCCTCGCTGCCTGCAGGCAGTGCCCTCAGACCTGCTGCGCTTTGCAGAGGAGCTGCTCCTGGGCAGAGCGTTTCTCTGCAGCGCTGCCCACTTGCCATCGGCTCCCTCCATCCCAGGAGCCCAGCCCAGCTCAGCAGCAGAGGACCAGCCCAAGGCAGCACTTCTCTGCCCCCTCGGGGCTCCCTCCAGGTGTCCCTGGGGCTCCAGTAGAACCTGCTGTGAAACAGGCTGAAGTCATCCCTGATGTTCCCTCCTTTGGCTGGGGAGAGACACTTCTTTCCAGCAGTGTCATTGCTCCTATTCAAAATTAGTTTGCTGTGAGAATTATGGGGTCTGTCCTATCATCAGGCAGGACACCAGGAAGGTAACAGGGAATGATCTAATTTCTCCAAGCTGGGAGGATGTATTCAGTTGAAAAAAATTAGGCATTTCATCCTGGGTCTTCATACCTGGGCCTTGAAAGACATGCAGCTCTCTTGTGTCCATGCCATGTCTGCTCTGAAGCAAAGCCTTTGCACACTCAGCGTCATGGATGCTTTGTACCAGGTTCCTTATGGGAAGTCAGAGCTGGCCTGGTGCCACAGCTGCAGGGCTTCAGCCCAAAGGTGCAGCAATGCCCTCAGCCAGGGGCACAGGCGGGAAGAGCCGGTGCTTGCAGAGCTCAGTCCAGCTGCTCTTCAAGGACAGCAGCCTCCAAGCTCAGCAGGGTCCAGACCAAAACTCCGTCCGACTTGAAAGGCAACTGAAGGGCACCACAATGAGCAGTGTTACTGCAGGAGCAGTTAAAGGAGAAACACAGATCCTGTGTGGCCACTGCTGAATTTAGTGAGAGCTGGTGTAGAGAGAGCTGAGCTTCTCTGTGTCCTCTTTGCCTCAGTCTCTCCCAGCAAGGTCTCCCAGGCCTCTGTGACTCAGGGCAGGACTCTGGAGGAGATCATCCAGCGGTGGATGGGGATCAAGTCAGGGATCACTTGAGCAAATGCAATCCTTAGCAGTCTTTTGGAGAGGAGGGGCAGCACCCCAGGGAGCTGAGTAAGCAGGCTGATGTCACAGTGAAGCCACTCTCCGTCACCTCTGAAAGGTCATGGAATCTGTGGGGACTCTCTGACAATGAGGGGAATGCAGCAATGGGTTGAATGCAGCTTTCCAAAATGCCCAAAGACTGTGCAGAGGAGCAAAAGGCTGTGCCCCAGAGCGTGTTCCCTCGGATCCCATTTCTGGGTTTCTCTAAGAGAAATGTGTACATTGTTCCTGGCCATCTTCTTTGCTTCCTGTAATGAAAGGACTCGATTGATGGATTTGGGGAGAGCAGTGATTGTCTTCTACTGGGAAGTCATCAAGACTTTCAGTATCATCCCTCCATACATTCTTAGTGTCCAAGTTTGTACAGTATGGGCTGCATGGGTGGGTAAGTCGTTCAGTAATAAAACAGCTGGAGAGCTGGGCTTGGAGGTTTGTGGCACGTGCGTGGTGCTCTGTCTGGAGGCATCCAGCTAGTAGGGTCCTGCAGGGGTCTATCCTGAAACCCACCTTGTCTAACATCTTATTAATGACCTGGAGGAGATGAGAGAGTACTTTTCCATAAAGGTTGTAGAAGACATTCCATTCAGGAAAGCAGGGCAGGGCTAAAGGGCTGGGTTGCCATCCCAAAGGACTTAAACAGGCTGGAGGGAAGGGCCAATAAGAACCTCATGATAGCCAGTGAAGATTCAACCCAAATCCTACTCCTTAACTGGATCCATGCCTAAAGTGGGTGTTGGCTCTGAAATGACATAGGACAGGGACTGCCTAGACAGGTGTCAGCTCCACAGGAAAGGGTCTGCTGGTCTTTGGGTTACCTTAGGCAAAAGCTGAGCCATCAGCAAAGATGGCCAAGAACCTCCTGGGCTGTCTGAGCAGGAGCACAGCCAGGGGAAGGGATTATCTCCCTCTTCTCAGCACTTTCTACACCATATCCAGAACCCTTGCCCAGGTTTTGGTGCCCTGCAATTCCAGAGAAACATTGGCAAGACAGAGGGCAACAAAATTTCAGTGGAAGGCCAGAGAGATGGTGAGGGCTGGAGCACTTGCTTTGCTAGGAGGGGCTGAGGGAGCTGGGCTTGTTCACCCTGCAGAATGGAGGGATTTGTTGGGGAGGACGTAGCAGACTTCTACTGCCTACAGTTGGGTTTCCAAGAAGACACAGTGGTGCAAGGCAGGAGCACAGGAGGCAATGGACTGAAACATGAGAGGCTCAGGCTCATTATAGGGAGAAACTTTTGCTACATGATAAGTGTCAGACATGGGAAGCTTTTTCTCTAAGAGTTTGTGCTGCCTCTATCCCTGGAAGTTTTTCAGGCCTATCTGGATCAAACCATGAGAAACCTGGTGTGACTTTGGTTAGAGTTGGATGTTCTACAGATATCTAGCAAGGTCCCTTCCAGCCCGAATGGCACTCCCATTCCTCACCCCTCGTGTCCTCAACATCAGGGAAAGCACTCGGGTTCCCTCTGACTGTGCCAATAATTCACATCCCGTACAGGACTGAATCACAGGCACCCCAAACAGTCCCCATGACATCCCTGGCCTTCACTTTACTGATTCCTTTTTCCCCCTCTCAAGTTCTTCACTGTTACCCTCCTAACACCTTCTAGGAAGCCCAGTCCACCCTGGCTGTCTGGGATGGAGCTCATGGTCTTCGTAGCTGCCCATATGGTTCCAGGTTTGGGATTTGTGACAAAAACTATTTAAGCAGTTCTGAACATGAAGCAACATGAAGCCCATAGCGGTCCATGTGGTTCCATGTTCTGGATTTTTGAGCAAAACAATGTTAACACCAATGTTTAAGATATTGCTGAGCAGGGCTTGCACAGTGCCAAGGGTTTTTTTCTGTTCCTCATGCTTCCCTGACAGTGAGTGGGCTGGGGGTGGGCAAGAAGATCAGAGGGGGTGCAGCCAGGACAGCTGACCCCAGCTGAATAAAGGGATATCCCATAAGGTATGATGTCATGCCCAGCAATAAAGGCTGGAGGACATGAGGGGTGCATGGCCTTACCCTTCCCAAGGAACCACTGCTTGTGATGGAGCCCTGCTTTCCTGGGAATGACTGAACTGCCAGCCAATGGGAAGCAGTGAAGGAATTCCTTGTTTTCCTTTCCTTGTGGGCACAGCTTTTGCTTTACCTATTCAAGTCTCCTCGTCTTGACCCATGAGTTTTTCTCACTTTGCCTTTCCGATTCTGTCTCCACTTTTCAGGAGAGGGGTGTGAGCGAATGGTTGGGCTGGGTGGGGACTTAGCAGCCACATTATGGACTTATTTGTCTTTCCACTAAAACCAGTAACAGTACCATGCTCTAAAATTTCTTTCCCTTCTTGATGATGACAAAAGTAATTTCTTTGATTTTGTCATTGTCATTCAGTCTTACGTGACAATACAGCTCTAACTTAAGAGCATTTAGATTCTGGCATGAATTTTTTTACAACAGTGCTTTTCCTCTCACTGCTGACTCTGTTATCATTTCATGGTAACGCCTCCAGACAATATTGCCCCTACCTAATTCATTTCTGCTCTCTATCTTTCATCCTTATTCAAGTGTGTGCATGTGTTTGGGGAGGTTATTTTTTACCCCAAAATGGGAAGGGACAGTTCCACAAGTGGGGTAAAGCACAAAGCAGGACAAATTTTTGTGTGATGGACACTAATACAACATCATCATATTCATTTTGGATCTCTGACTACCCAAGCCTTCAGCAGAATGCCTGGATGCTCTGAAGTCCCTCCATCTGCTCCATATGTCAGCACTGAAGGTGAAATTATCCAGTCAGAGGTGTTCTTTGATTCTCCTCACGGCCTAAAACACCACATGGCTCAGGAGATACTCCAGGACACCTCAAGGGCCATGATACTCTTCTGGATCAAACAGTGGAATCTCAGGGGTGATGGCACACCAATACTTGTGCTCAGGGATCTGGTCAAAACACCCATCTCCATCTCTGTAACAGTGGTGGAGTTTGCTCAAGCAACCCTTGAGTTGATCCCCATCCACTGCTCATTGTAGTTCTCCACAGGAGGAGAACACAGGGGGCCTCGCCCATACTCATCCTCCCTGCCAGTCTCTCCAGCAGAGGCTGTTTTCCTCCACTGCAGAACCCCATGTGAGCAAGCTGTCCCACCACATCCCATCTAATCCAAAAACTTCACAGTCCTGTGACAAGCCATGGGGATCCAGATCCACCTGCCAGTGATCCACCTCCTCCATGCACATTTGGGCTGCAGCAGCTCAGCCATGGCACCACGGTAGAGCACAGACGTCTCACTGGAAACCTGAGCACTGATCCTGACCAGAAGACCATGGTAGAGCGAGCTGTGCTGTGCTGCACGTACAGCCTGGCCTTCACGCCTGTGCTGTGCTGCACAGGTCCCTTGGCTGCAGGACAACCTCAGCAGCTCATTGTCACAAGGTGCCTGCAGGCAGCTCCCACTCAATACCAGCCCTTACACCTCCTGCCTGGCCTTAACTGTACCTGGCAGGGCAGCAAGGAGGTGTCACGAAAACATCATTTCTGTTTGACTCTAAAGATGGTACAAAGAGTTGTTTTCCTGTAAGAAAATCTAAGAGCAGCGTGAATGACCAAACCAGGACACTGTCTTCTGTGGGTGGGGTCTGCATGGCATGCTGGGTGGGGTCAGGCCTGTTCAGTGCTACACCACTTGGGGTTCCCAACATCTAAAGGGATCTGGGATTGTCTGCGCAATTGTCTCCTTATAGTGTTAGCGCTAATGAGCAGCAGTTTCAAAGGTACCTCACAGAGTCCGAGTGCCTTTCTTACTGGGATTGTAATGACCCAGTGCCTCCTGGGGAAGAACACTCTCTCAGCACCCTTGGCTGCAGCCCCTCTCGCCCCATAGACTGGTAAGGGTGTAGTTTGCTCCAGCAACCCCTGGCCTGATCCTCATCCACTGAAGGTTGTTCCCTTCCAGTGTTCTGCCTCAGAGCACAAAGTCCTGGGAGACCTTGCTGGTGGTAACTGAGGCAAAGAGGACTCAGCAAATCTCAGGCTATCTACACCTCCACTTACTAAATGTAGCAGCGCTCCCACAGTATTTCTGATTCTTCTTTAGCAGTTCCTGAAGCAGGAACAGCTCACCTTGATGCCTTTGAACGCCCCTTTGTGTTTCAATTGAGTTGTCGTATGAAGCATTGCTGTGCCTGGAGGGTATTTTCTTTGAAGACAAGATGTATCCATCTGTGAAAAGGATTCAACTGTTCCTTGGCTGTGTCATCAAGGGTGTGAGTACAGACCCCACTGCGATGCACTTCATCTTCATGCAATGCCTGCAGCTGTTGGGTAGAGAAGGGACAGACCTTGCCCCTCTGATGGCATCTGATGACTGATGCCTCTGGATGATGGCAACAGTCAATGGCACACAGGCAGCCAATCACACTCCCTGTGATGCCACCTGGGGTGTCTGTCACACATCCACCCTGAATGGGCATTGCTTGGCTGTTGGTCATAGAATCTTCATAGGATCACAGAAGAGTTTGGGCTGGAAGGGACCTTAAAGATCATCTCATTCCAACCCACCTGCCATGGGCAGGGACACCTTCCCCTAGACCAGGTTGCTCAAAGCCCCATCCAACCCGGCCTGGATCCCTTCCAGGGATGGGGCATCCACAACTTCTCTGATTAACCTGTACCAGTGTCTGACCACCCTCCTAGTGAAGAATTTCTTCCTTGAACTGAATCTAAATCGACGCTCTTTCAGTTTAAACCCAGTACCCCTTGTCCTGTCACTACATGGCCCTTGCAAACAGTCCCATTCCAGCTTTCTTGTAAGCCCCCTTCAGGTACAGGGAGGCTTCTATAAGGTCTCCCTGCAGCCTTCTCTTGCCCAGGCTGAACAACCCCAAGTCTCTCAGCTCGTCTTCATAGGAGAGGTGCTCCAGCCCTCTGATCATCTTTATGGTCCTCCTCTGGACTCACTCCAAGAGGTCTGTGTCCTTCTTATGTTGGGGTCCTCAGAGCTGATCACAGCACTGCAGGGGGAGTCTCAAAAGTATGGAGTAGAGGTGGAGAATCTCATGTACCCATGGGCTTTGTTGTAAAAACTAAATTGAATTACACCCTGAATTGTGTAAGGCAATGTGGGGATGAACATGAGGCAACTGCCAATACAGTGAGTGGGAACCCAGTAAATACAGCTGGTGGAGAAGAGGAAGAGCCAGCCTGAGCCCTCCCTGTGGCACATGACTCCAGTTGTTCAGAGGAATAACTCTAAAGGCTGCCCAGAACATCATGAGTGGGGACAGGTTCACTTGCCCTAATTTAGGCATCAGCTGCCATTTCAGTTGGCCAAAGAAAGTTCCCAGCAGCCTCTAAGAGGATTCCCCCCAATGTTGGCCTGTCTCTATGAACTGCTCCATTAGAGCTTGCAGTTGCCTGCACATATCTTCAGCCACACCTGACACCTGAAATGTCACCAGGCGTTGTGTCTGAACAGCCCAGTCCTGCCCTGCATCTCCATTAATGGTCACTGGAGCTGAGACCAGGAGATCACAGGCAGGTGCCTATTTTGTGCATAGGAGGGGGCTAAATCCCCTTCTAGCCCCAGGACTACAAACCCACAAATGATATGTTGCATTTGCATGATGAGAAACCAATTCTGATGCCCAAATATTTTCCTTACAGGAGAAATTACAGAATTCGTAGTAAGTGCCTCTCCACAGCCCCAGGGACACCTGGAAGGAGCCCCAAGGGGGCAGAGCAAGTGCTGCCTTGGGCTGGTGCTCTGCTGCTGAGCTGGGCTGGGCTCCTGGGAGGGAGGGAGCTGATGGCAAGTGGGCAGCGCTGCCGAGAGACAGCTCTGCCCAGGAGCAGCTCCTCTGCAAAGCGCAGCAGGGCTGAGGGCACTGCCTGCAGGCAGCAAGGGGAGAGGAGTGAGAGAAGGGGAGAGGAGTGAGAGAAGGGGAGAGGAGTGAGAGAAGTAAAAGGCAGCCTGGAGTGGGAGGATGCTGAGCGCTCACCGGGGTAGAGATTGTCACAGCCTTTTACATGGGAAGTCTCAGGCTGGAGGGCAATGTAACTGGTGTTCCTGGAGTAATCTCCTGAAGCTGGCACATCCCACAGCAGATAGGATCTGGCAGGATGATGCTCCCAGTTTCTTCGTTGTGAGGGACAATGGGATCCTCCACAGGAAGGTTTACTTCCACACCATCAGAGGGACAAGACACGACAGATCCATTCACCCTGGATCGGTTCTATTTGTGTGAAGGTGGGTATGCAGGCAGGGATGCCCAGGGCTGTCCTTCCCAGCAGGGTCCCTGCACCCCAGGAGGCTTTGTGCTGGGGCAGGGACTCTGCTGCCTGCCGGGGTCAGCACTCAGCCTGCCCGGGGAGCTCCCCACTGCAGGGAGAAGCTGTGGGTGGAAGGAGTGACCCCCAGCAAAGCAGGGTCTTTCTGCTGTTTAGAGGGCACTCCATGGGTAAGGGCTGCTTACAGCTCACCCCCAGGGCATTTCCAAAGAGACTTCTCAAGAGGGGTGTTCGACTCAGGGATTACCTGAAAGGGAACAAATCTGTGCTTTCTCTCTGCTCTTGGATTCACGGGTGGGGAGTGTAAGACAGAAATTCATCTTTCAGTTATGAAGGAGGTGTTGAAACTCCAAATTATTTTCACTTAGAGAGGAATGTAAAGAATCGCTGTCTTGCAGACAGCATCAGCATCTCCTTTCCAGGCTCATCAGGGCTGCTCTGACACCCTCATCGGTATCTTCACACACCCAGAGATGCCCCTGGGCAGTGCCCTGCTGCCAGGAGGTGTCTGCAGGGCAGAGCTGAGCTCTTAGCGGGTGGGATGGGCTCTGTGAGCAGTGGCAGGGAGGAGATGTGGGGAGTGAAAAAGAGCTCCTGGCAGGGACAGTACCAGGCAGTGGAGGCAGGGGCAGGGAGTGAGAGGGAGCTACTGCCAGATGAACCATCAGAGGGGGAACTCGGGCAGCTCCCTGCCATCCCCTGCAGTGTTGATGCCTGCCCCATAGCAATGCTCCCAGGATCCTCTCCCACCCAGGACAGCTTCTGTCTTCACGTCTGAGGCATCTCAGGCTGAGTTGCTTCTTGGCAGCACAGCTTCCAAGAAGGAGAAGCTCCTGGGGCTTGTCTGTCTCTCCCTGTTCTCCCTCGGCAGGAGCACTGGGGCATGTCTCCTTGTGCCCTCACTGCCTCCGGTGCCCTTCTTCTTCCCCTCAAACTCTTTGTGTTGGGGTTTTAGCCGCAGCTCAGGTACAATTCCTGCCATGCAGCTGTCTCCATGGGAGCCAATTCCTTAAGCCCATCGTGCCCTGTGGGACTCTGGGAAATGCAAGGTGTGGGGCTGGGGAATGAGCCCATTCTGTCCTGGTCAGAACAGCTTTAGGACATCCAAGTGCTTCCCCAACATTATCATGCTGGAGGATGTTGAACACCTCTTCTATGTTGCAAGTGGGTTATAATTGATCTATAAAGTAACTAGAGGCGCTGTTTATAATTAGAATAGTCTGTTCTATTTTAAATACGAGAACTTGTCCCCCCCTTTCCCAGGGACCAATGCTGTAAGGCAGGGATGACTCCTTGACCTCCTCACAGCAGACTCAGAAAGCACAAACTGCATCTTGCCCAGGGAGGTGAACACAGGTCCTGCCGAAAAGGAGAGAGGCAATTTGTGATTTAGTGTGTGGTGGGACAAGTGGGGCTTGCAGAGGGGTGGTGGCAGACGATGGGAAGGGATTTTGTCAGAGAAATCTGTCCGAACTTGTCAATGTGCTCTCCTCCTTCCAGAGTCACCCATACCCAGAGGCAGCAGATGTCCAACGGCAGCTCCATCACCCAGTTCCTTCTCCTAGAGATCACAGACACACGGGAGCTGCAGCTCTTGCACTTCTGGCTCTTCCTGGGCATCTACCTGGCTGCCCTCCTGGGCAATGGCCTCATCATCACTGCCATAGCCTGTGACCACCGCCTCCACACCCCCATGTACTTCTTCCTCCTCAACCTCTCCCTCTGACCTGGGATCCATCTCCACCACTGTCCCAAATCCATGGGCAATTCCCTGTGGGACAGCAGGGCCATCTCCTATGCAGGATGTGCTGTCCAGCTCTTTCTGTTTGCCTTTTGGAACAGAGTTTGTCTTCTCACCATCATGGCCTATGACCGCTACGTTGCCATCTGCAAACCCCTGCTGTACAGGACCCTCCTGGGATGGAGAGCTTGTGTCCACATGGCAGCAGCTGCCTGGGGCAGTGCTTTTCTCAATTCTTTCCTGCACAGTGTCAATACCTTTTCACTCCCCCTCTGCAAGGGCAATGCTGTGGACCAGTTCTTCTGTGAAATCCCCCAGGTCCTCAAGCTCTCCTGCTCAGACGCCTACTTCAGG
>CM067102.1:4170458-4186431 GCA_034008185.1 Gorsachius magnificus | reverse complement strand
CAGCTTCATCCCCTTGGGCAGCAAGAGTCCTTCCCACACCTGGCGGGACACCAGTGGGTGCTCCAAAGCACTGGGACCCCCTGCAACGCCCCTGCATCCCATTTGTTACGGCTGCTGCCCCTGGCTCCGCAGGGGATGGATGAGGACGGCAGCTCTGCAGTGCTCCTCAAGAAGGCATGCCCTTGCTCTGGCTGCTGCTCTCCAGCTGCACAGGGTTGCCCTCCACCCCATGAGCATGAAGCGTTGCCCCGCCGGGAGCTGGCCTTGCAGCTCCTGCTGTGCTGGTACTTGTGATGTCACTGGTGGCTCTGTAGCTCCCTGTGATGTCACCTGTTCCTGAGTAGGTGATTGGGCAGAAGCATGCCCCGGGCTTGTTGTTTCAGGCATTATGCAGCCGCCACCTGGGCCATGGTAGGAATTACGCAGGTGCCACCTCAGCAGGGCTGGGCCCTGGGTTCCTGCTCGCAGACGAGTCGCCAGTCCGCTGAGTAAATAAGTGGTTTATTTCTGCGACATGCAGAGCAGCTCGAGCTGGGTGCCTCCAAGGAGGGACCCCTCCTGCAGGTCACAGACCCCATTATACCCGTACAGACAGATTTCCCGGAACGTACCCTTCACCACCCGATCCCCAAGTCCAAGCACTTCATTCTGGTCAGTGGTCTCTTGATTTCTTTACTGTTTTTCTTGGTTGCTGGGCTGTCTGCCTTCTGAAGTTACCTCACGTGCTTGGAATTGTTTCCTCAGTCCTTTCCTTCTTCATTCTGCTCGCCTCTGCCAGTTTCAGCTCATTTTCTGTTTGCAGCATGAGCTTTATCAGAAAGTGTCCTCTGGGTCAGCTCTTGCGGCCTAAGGCCTCAACTCCTTGAGCTTCCTTTAGCTGAGCAACGCTCTTAATCCTAACAATTCCCCGCTGTGGTGGGGTGACCCTGGCTGGACGCCAACGCCCACCAAAGCCGCTCTATCGCTCCCCTCCTCAACTGGACAGGGGAGAGAGAAAATCTGTGGAAAGGCTGGTGGGGTGAGATAAGGACAGGGAGAGATCACTGACCAGTTGCCATCATGGGCAAAACAGACTCGACTTGGGGAAAAATCATTTTAATTTATTGTTGATCAAATCAGAGTAGGATAATGAGAAATAAAAACTGCATCTTAAAACACCTTGCCCCCACCCCTCCCTTCTTCCTGGGCTGAACTTCACTCCCCAATTTCTCTGTCTCCTCCCCTCCTGTGGCACAGGAGGGTGGGGAACGGGGGTTGGGGTCAGTTCATCCCACGCTGTCCATGCGCTCCTTCCTCCTCAGGGGACTCCTCACACTCCTGCCCTGCTCCAGCCTGGGCTCTCTCCCACAGAGGCAGTCCTCCACGAATTTCTCCCATGTGAGTCCTTCCCACGGGATACAGCTCTTCAGGAACTGCTCCAGCGTGGTCCTTTCCATGGGGTGCAGTCCTTCAGGAACAGACTGCTCCAGCGTGCGTCGCCCACAGGTCCTGCCAGCAAACCTGCTCCAGCGCAGGCTTCCCACGGGGTCACAGCTTCCTTGGGGCAACCCCTGCTCTGGTGGGGGTCCTCCCCGGGCTGCAGGGGGAGATCTGCTCCAGCCCCTGCAGCACCTCCTGCCCTCCTGCCCTCACCTGGGCGTCTGCAGGGCTGTTCTTCCCACATTTCTCACCCCTCTCTTTGGCTGCAGATGCACAGGTTTTTCCTTTTTTAATTTCCTTTTCTTAAATACGTTATCACAGAGGCGCTGCCACTGCCGCTGATTGGCTCGGCCTTGGCCAGCGGCCGGTCCATCTTGGAGCCGGCTGGCACTGGCTCTGTCAGCATAGGGGAGGTTTCCAGCAGCTTCTCACAGAAGCCACCCCTGTGGCTGCCCCCCCTACCAAAACCTTGCCACGCAAAGCCAATTCACCAACACAGGGAACTGCAGGCTCCACTGGAGCCACTCTGTGAGACCAGGCAACATCTGGGGGCATCTTCTTGGAGCTCGTGGGGAAATTCCTTTGGCCAACTGAAATGACAGCACATGCCAAAATTTAGAAGTGAAGCATTTGCTACTTATTATGTTCAGGGCTTCAGCACCCACAACAGTAACTTGGAAAGACAAATCAAATGCTTTCTTCTCCTCCTCCCCCTGTCCCTTGCTCCTTCTTTCCCCAACTGTTATTGCTGAGCATGATGTCCTATGGTGTGGGATACCCCTTTGGGCAGTGGGGGTCAGCTGTCCCACCTGTGTCCCCTCCCAGCTTCTGTCCCACCCCCAGCCTAGCTGCTGGTGGGTCAGCATGCGAAAGGGAGAAGGCGCTGATGCTGTGCAAGCACCGCTCAGTGACAGCAAAAACATCGGTGTGTTACCAGGACTGGTTTGGTCACAAACCCAACACACAGCACCACGTGGGCTGCTATGAAGAAAATTAACCGCATCCCAGCCAAATCCAAGGCAGTAAAGCCCATCCTACTGGTGTTAGGCCAGCGACACACTACTTGTACTGGTCTTCTCTTTCTGGAGCACGTCCTGACATCCTCTTGCCTCCTCTTGCTTCTGCTTTCTCCTCCACCTATTGCTTCCTTTTGCCTCTTCTGCCTTCACTTCCTCTTGCCTCCTGTTCCCTCCTCTTTACTGCCTCTGCCTCCCGTTGCCTCCCCTTGTCTCCTTTTTCTTCCTCCTCTTCCTGTTGCCTCTTGTTGCATCCTCTTCTACGTCTTCCTCCTTTTGTCTGTTGTTGTCTCCTCTTGCCTCCTGATGCCCTCTGTTTTCTCTTCCTTCTCCTTGTCTTCCTCATTCTCCTGTTGCCTCCAGTTACCTCCCCCTCCTTTTGCCTCCTCATCCTTCTCCTCCTCCCATTGCTTCCTTTTGTCCTCCTGTATCCTTCCGTTGCCTCCCGTGTCCTCAGGTTGCCTTCTATTGCCGGCCCCCTCCTCTTCCTCTAGTTTCCTCCTTTTTCCTTTTCTTCATGTTGCCTCCCATTGCCTTATCCTCCTCTTCCTCCTCCTCCTCCTTCTCCTGTTCCACAGACTGCTCTTCTGTCTTCTCCTCTCCTTTGCCTCTTCTTCTCCTCCTCCTGTTCCTTTTTTGCCTCCTTTTCCGCTCCTGTTTCCCTGTTGCCCCCTCATCTTTCTCCTCCTCCTCTTCTGCCTTCTGTTACCTCCTCTTGCCACCTTCTCCTCTTTCCTTGTGTTTTCTTTTTACTTCTCCTCCTGTTGCCTCCTGTGCCTTCTCCTCCTCCTCCTCTTCTTTCCTCCTGTTTCCTCCTCGTGCCTGATGTTGCCTCCTACTCCTGTTGCCTTTTCTTGCTTCCTCTTGCTTCTTTTTGCCTCCTCCTCTTCTTTCCTCCCCTTTCCTTCTTCTGTTGCCTCCTTTTCCTTCCTCCTCATCTTTCTGCTTCTCCTCTTCTCCCTTCTCCTTTTGACTCCTGTTA
This sequence comes from Gorsachius magnificus, assembly GCA_034008185.1. Taxonomy (NCBI): domain Eukaryota; kingdom Metazoa; phylum Chordata; class Aves; order Pelecaniformes; family Ardeidae; genus Gorsachius; species Gorsachius magnificus. The sequence continues at coordinate 4,183,014 of CM067102.1, read as the reverse complement.
CCTCATCCTTTTACTACACTTGCTTCTTATCTCATCCTCCACTTCTTCCTCCTCCTGCTTTCCTCCTCCTCCTCTTCTTCCTCCTTCTCTCCCTCTGCCTGTTGCCTCTTTTGCCTCTTGTTGCCTCCTTAGCATTTTGCCTCTTGTTGCCTCCTCCTCCTGTTTCTTCCTCTTACCTTCTATTGCATCTTCCTCATCTCCATCCTCCTCCCTACTCCTTCCCTTGCCTTCTGTTGCGTCATCCTCCTCCTCCTGTTTTTGTCTTTTCCTCCCCCTCCTTTTTCTCTTCATCCTCTTCTTCTTTCCCCTCCTCCTCCTCCTGCTGTTGCCTACTCTTGCCTCCTGTCGCCTCCTCCTGTTTCTTCCTGTTACCTCCTGTTGCCTCTTCCTCCTCTCCCTCCTCCTCCCTCCTCCTTCTCCTGTTCTCTCCTGTTGCCTCCTGCTCCTACTCCTCCTGTTGCCTGTAACAGTCAGTCCTTTGCTCTCCGAGGAGGGAGCCAAGGGCACTTAGCACAGAATTACCACTGTTGTATCGTAGGTGTGGGGTGCTCTCAGCTGGCACGAGCTGGCTTAGGCTGGGTCTTGGGGCCCTATCGGCCCCGAGGTAAAAGCTCGTAGTCTGAGGTAGTGCTTGTCCTTCTGAGCAAGGCGTACTGCGGTTAGCGTCTTGTCTTTCGCAGTGTTAAGCACAGGGGACGGCTGCCCCAGGGGAGCGGGGAAATGCCTGCTCTGTCCTGCTGCGGGAGCTGGGCTCAGCCTTGGTGCTGCGGGTGAGAGCGGGGGCTCTCCAGAGAGCTCAGGGCAGGGCTGGCTGTGCCTCTGCCTCGCACTGGCATTGCCAGGGGCGGCCACAGGAGGGGGCTGGTCCTGTACCTGTGCTCTATGCCCGTTGTGCCCGCCTCGTCCTTTTCTTCTCCTCCTCACACTAAGAGAAAAAATGATTCAGCAACACGTGCAAAATCCTGTGTGCTTGGTGAGGCACTCTGGCTCTGCCAGGCACTGCATTGCTCGCTTCTCTAGCTCTTTGAGGAACAAGTCCTCCAGGAAAGGGATTGCATGAGCTGGGCAGCTCCACCTCCTCCAGTTAGAAAGGGGCTTGAAATGTGCGGTGTCCTGCAGGTGTCCTTTGACATGCTTTGCTTTTGTTGTTTTTTGGGGGTTGGTTTTTGTTTGGGTTTGGTTTGGGGTTTTTTTGACATGATGCTGTTGTCATAGGAAACTGCAAGTCCCAGTGCTGAGCTGGTGAGGGGACCGAGTCACCCTGGCAAAGGGGAACCTGCCGCCCACCTGCACAGCCTCTCGTCTGAGTGCTTTCGTGAACACCCCTTTGCAAATCTGTTGGGCACTTCCCAAGGATTCCCAGAAACGCACATGAATGAGATCCTGCGTTTCTGAGCCGGCACCATCCAGCCTTGGGCTGCCGTCAGTGTCCTCACACGTGAGACGTTTCAGGTGCTCTCACTTGCAGGGCTTTCGGCTGCTGCCCGGCACTTGTGTGCTCTCTGAAGCTGGCAAATGTAGAGAAGAGGAGAAATGGAGGCCATGGTGGGTATAAATAGGAGGTCTTGTTCTGGCAGGGGCAGACCCCAATTAAATATCCCATTTGTAATCTTCTCTCTGTTGTAGTATCAGCTCCAAGAAAATGACTGAAGCCCAGAGGAGGCGGCAAGAGCAGCCCTAAACAGAGATCACTCTTCTTCTTCTAAAAAAACTAGACTTGAATGTTGGAGGCAGTGGCTTCTTCCTCACCAGCAGCACCATGGAGCCCCTCCTTCCTCAGCCCGGGGGGGCTGACAGCAAACAGGCGGGCTCTCTGGGACCACAGTGCCTGCCGCACAGGACTAAGGTACCTCTGGTGGGGTGGGCCACAGCTCCAGGTGGGCAGGGGATTTCTGTGCATTGCTCTGTTTGCCCTCCCACGTTGCAGCTCCCTTCACATCTGGGCCTGCTGAAGGCACGCTGCTCCAAGAGCGGCTGCGAAGCGGTGAAGCCGTGCTGTTGCAGGTCTCCCTCTTGGGCAGCTCTCCAGACTCTGCTGTGTGAAAGCCCTGAGCACCACGGTCAGATCTCCTGGGCAGTGCTGCTCGGAGCTGGAGGACTGTGGGGCTGAGGCCCTCCTGCTCTCCTTTCCAACTGGAATGAACCAGTGACCCTGTTGTTCTCCTGCTCTTACTTCCCACGCTGCTCCCTCCCCATCCATCCCACCTAGACCCATCCCATCCATCTGCTTTGGTCCTTCCAGGGGGCTGTGGGGCAGGCGTGCCAAGGCTGCATGGCCGAGAAGGGCGGTGGACTTGGCACCTGGGCTGAGTGGAGAGCAGGAGCTCTGGGTGCTGAGCGAAGGCAGCCCCTTGTCCTTGGGAGCTGCTTGTGGGGGGCGCGGCCTGGGGGGAGCAGAGGAAGGCGGTGTGGAGGGGGGTCCTGGGGCCGTGCGGGCTGGCCCGGCTTGTGCTGCTTCTCTGCAGCCCCCAGGAGACCCGTTGGGAGGCTCTGGGCTGCCCACGGCCATAGTCCTGGTGTTTCCCCACCGTTCTGGTCCTTTCAGGAGGAGAGGGCAGGACCCTGGCGTGGCCGTCCGTGCAGGAGGTGTGGGCAGGGAGATTCCCCAGAGGACAGCAGCTCCTCTGCCCCCAGCACCAGCCGGCTGACCTGGGCACATCCCCGGGAAGGGTCTGCAGAGCGGCTGTGCCCCGCCGGCCTGGGCAGGGCCAACAACGCCGCCTCTGTGGCTGCTGCTGGCAGGGCCTCTGCTCGGGCTGCGCAGGGCTGGTCTCCAGGAGGCGAGCTCCCAAGCAGCACGCTCCTGCGCAAGGCGTTCACGTTGAGTTTTCCCTGATTCCTCTGGGGAGAGTTCCGGTGCGAGGACCAGCAGGTACCCTGCTCTGACAGAGCTGCTTTGGCCAAGAGCAGTTTCCCACCACCCAAACCATTGCATGGAGGTTTGGGGAAACCAGGCTGTCACTGCAAGAGGCAGTTTTCCGCCTGTGTTTTTGTGCAGAAATCGTGCCGTTCATCTCCAGATACCGTGGCCTTTCTTTGCGGGCCAGCGATGGACTGCAGTGCAGCTAAGAGCTGTCCCACCCCACAGCTCCTGGCCCTTCCCCTCGGCTCTGGAGCAGAGGGAAGGACCTTCTTACAGCTCTGTGCAGGAGTGGCGGTGGGCATGGGGGACTGCCCAGGGGACAGCGGCTCCTCCGCAGCAGCCTAGCACCAGCCCGCATCTGCAGGCTGGCCAGGCCCCGCCTGGAGAGAATGGGGATAAAAATGTTAAACCTGTGGGCTGAGATAAAGTCAGTTTAATAAAAGAGCAGAGGAAAGGAATAACAATAACAATCATGTCCGTGTGCTATCAACATTCTCCTGGTGCTAAATCCAACACACAGCACTGTGCCAGCTACTGGGAAGAGAATTAACTCCATCCCAGCCAAAACCAGGACACATACTGGTGTAGGAACGGTATGAATAATGACATTGCTTCGTGGAAAACATCATGACAAGTAGGGAAAAAAAAAATCAAAGCAAACACAAGGACAAAGGGCAGAAATGTTTTTCCCCAGCAGGGTGTGGTTCTCCGTGACGGGTGTCAATGTTCCCCTCTGGACACCGACATTTCCCTACGAGGAGAGGCTGGGGGAGCTGGGCTTGTTCAGCCTGGAGAAGAGAAGGCTGAGAGGGGATCTCATCAACATGTACAAATATCTCAAGGGTTGGGGTTACGAGGACGGAGCCAGACTCTTCTCAGTGGTGCCCAGCAGCAGGACAAGGGGCAGTGGGCACAAACTGAAGCAGAAGACGTTCCAGTTGAACGGGAGGAAGAACTTCTTGACTTGGAGGGTGCCCGAGCCCTGGCCCAGGCTGCCCAGGGGGCTGTGGAGTCTCCTTCTCTGGAGATCTTCAACCCCCGCCTGGACGCTGTCCTATGCCCCCTGCTCTGGGTGAGCCTGCTTGGGCAGGGGGGTGGCACTGGGGGAGCTCCTGAGGGCCCTTCCAGCCCCGGCCATGCTGGGATTCTGTGGTTCTGTGACTCAGAGACTCATAGAACCATTGAATCATGGAATGGTCTGGGTTGGAAAGGCAGCTTTAGAGACCATCCAGTCCAACCCCCTGCAGTGGGCAGGGCCACCTTTCGCTAGGTCAGGTGGCTGAGCCCTGTCCAACCTGACCTTGAACGCTTACAAGGGTGGAGCATCCAAAACTTCTCTGGGCAACCTGTTCCAGTGTCTCATCCGCCTCACCATAAACAATTTCTTCTTCTGTCCAATCTAAATCCACCCTCTTGTATTTCAGAACCGTTACCCCTTGTCCTATCCCTACAGGTCCTGGTAAAAAGTCTCTCTCCATCTCATCAGCCTCCTTTCCCGTATGTTATGGCCGCAATAAGGGCTCCTGATTTAGAATCTGATTTAGAATGCGGATCCTGATTTAGAATCCTGCTGACTGCGCCCATTTTTCACGGAGAGGTGACTTAGGCTGCTTCAAGAACCACTGCCAAAAGTAGCAGCAAAAGTGGTTTTATTGAAACTCAGCAAGCCCGATGGCGAGGTTCACCCCATTCCTCACTGCACAGAGGACACAACAAGGATTCAAAGTTACCGGTATAAAAACCAAAGTTACCAGTGCAAAACCTTAGTGCGCTGTAATACAAAGTTACACACGGTATCGGTCACTTCCCAAAGGTCTGCAGACGGTCAGAGGTGTCTCAGCCTCTGGGAGCCACCTTGAGAGGTGCCCCAGCTCGAGGGGAGATCACCGCCGTGCAGCCAGGCTGCTGAGCGGGGAGAGCCCAAGAAGGCTCCCTGAGGCTGTCGCATTGATGGGATAGGAGCTTGTAGTCAAATTATATGTGATGGAAAAGTTATCATAGAATCATAGAATGTTTTGGGTTGGAAGGGACCCCTAGAGGTCAGCCAGCCCAACCCCCCTGCATTGAGCAGGGACACCTTTAACCAGATCAGGTTGCTCAGAGCCCCATCCAACCTGGCCTGGAATGTTCCCAGGGATGGGGTCTCCACCACCTCTCTGGGCAACCCCTGCCAGGGTTTCACCACCCTCATTGTAAAGAATTTCTTCCTTAGATCCAGTCTAAACCTCCCCTGCTTCAGTTTAAAACCATTACCCCTTGTCCTGTCACAGCTGTCCCTGCTAAAAAGCTTGTCCCCACCTTTCCTACGGGCCCCCTTTAAGCTTTGAACGGCCGCAATCAGCTCTGCCCACAGCCTCCTCTTCTCCAGGCTGAACACCCCCAACTCTCTGCCTGGCTTCCTAGGGGAGGGGCTCCAGCCCTCGGATCATTTTAGTAGCCCTTCTCTGGCCCCGCTCCAACACTGCTGTGTCCTTCTTGTGCTGAGGGCTCCAGAGCTGGACGCAGGGCTGCAGGTGAGGTCTCACCAGAGCAGAGTAGAGGGACAGAAATGCAGGAGGGTCCTTGTACCCACCACTTTCTTTGTTCCTTGATAAATGAGTCCTGGAGGAACCAGCTGCTATGCATGTGTTAATCGCATGAGTGGTGTTCCAGTTTCCAAGCCCATATGCATCAATGCTCACCACATCACTCTCTTCTTTCCCAGGTTTTCAGGGAACAGATTAGAACTGGAGAATTTCTTGGCCAGGTTACGGCTTTGGCCTTTACCTCTTTTGCAGCCCAAACCAAACTACCACTGGTTTTGTCAAGGCGTTGAGTGCATCCATCACAGGGACTCAGCTGCCTCCCATGCCTGGTGGTGGGATTCCTCTTGCCTCAGTTCAGGTGTGCACACAATACAGCCCTCCAAAGACTGGAGGGAATCACATGTCACTTCTATCTTTAGGAAGGGTCTATTGGGTTTGCGTGGCAAGGTTTTGCTAGCAGGTGGCTTCTGTGAGAAGCTGCTAGAAGCTTCCCCTAGGTCTGATAGAGCCAGTGCCAGCCGGCTCCAAGACGGACCCACCACTGGCCAAGGCTGAGCCAATCAATCACAGTGGTAGGGCCTTGGTGATAACATAGTTAAGAAGGGAAAAAAAAAAAAACCAACAACCAAACCCTGCATAATTTCAGCCAGAGAGAGGAGTGAGAACATGTGAGAGAAACGACTCTGCAGGCACCAAGGTCAGTGTAGAAGGAGGGGAGGAGCGGCTCCAGGCGCCGGAGCAGAGATTCCCCTGCAGCCCCTGGGGCAGCCCATGGTGGGCCAGGCTGTGCCCCTGCAGCCCAGGGAGTTCCGCAGTGGAGCAGATCCCCATCCGCAGCCCGGGGAGGACCCCACACCAGAGCAGGAACCGAAAACAATCTTCACTTTCAGAATGTCAGACCGTTGTGGTTTACCCTGACAGGCAGCTGAACACCACGCAGCCGCCCGTTCAGTGCCCCCCTCCCTCAGTGGGATGGGGGAGAGAACTGGGGGGAAAAAGAAGGTAAAACTCGTGGGTTGAGGTAAAGAAAGTATCATTATAAAAATAGAGGGAAAGAAAAATAAAAACGTAATAATAATACTAGAATACACAAAGCAAGTGATGCTCAATACAATTGCTCACCACCTGCTGACCCATGCCCAGCCTGTCCCAAGCAGGGATCCCTCTCCCCCCCCCCCCCAGCCAACTCCCTGCCCCGAGCATGACGTCATCTGGTCTGGAATAGCCCTGGGGCCAGTTGGACTCAGCTGTACTGGCCGTGCCCCCTCCCAGCTCCCTGTGCCCCTGGCCGAGCAGGGGAAGCTGAAAAGTCCTTGCCTGGTGTAAGCCCTGCTCAGCAACAACCGAACCATCAGGGTGTTATCAACATTATTCTCCTACTAAATCCAAACCCCAGCGCTGTGCCAGCCGCTAGGAAGAAAATTAACTCTATCCCAGCCGGAACCAGGAAACAGACATTTGGGCTCACTTTTTAAATATTTTTTTTTCCTCGTTATTTTTTTTTATTTGGGTGGACCACACAAGTGCTCTACAGTAATCCCCCTCTGCCAACATATTTATATGCAGTTTTTCATCAAAATACATTTCCTACCAGTGCTCTGAGTGGAAAAATTCCCTTCTGGAAAACCCCTCTATCTACATTGACATATTTCCCACCTCTTCTTCAGCCTCGCTACCCTTTCTCCTTCCTCCACCTATTTTGTCTTTACAGAGAAAAGATGTATCGGGTAATTGAATGTGGGGGAGATTTCTGGGCATCACTTCGTTCCCCTCCCCACCCCCTACTCAATGGAGGGCTCCCCCCAGTTACGTGTTGTCCACAAACCTGTTGAGTGTGGCCCCTCTCCCGTGTTCCAGGCCATCACTAAAGGTGTCCGACAGCATTGGCCCCAGCACTGCTCAGGGAGGGATGCCTCTAGAAACTGGCCATTGGTTGGGCTTTCTAACAGTGATCGTTGTCTTGCCCCCACAGTTGCCATGACGTTTCAAAGACAAAGGACAGCAGCCTTGCAGTGACACCAGCCATTTCCCCAACAACACCCTTGGGTGCATCCCCTCTGGTCCCATGCGTTTGCTTGTGTCCAACTGGCACCAGTGCTCCCCAGCTGCATCTTGTTCTTACATGGGAGCAGCTTTGCTACCACAGAGGCTGCAGGAAACTCAAGGACCAGGGACATGTGGGGGCAGATCTGACCAGGGGAGGAGAAGAGTAATGCGGCAATTAAATCCTCAGCCTCTTCTGTGTCAGTGCAAGGCCTTTTTGGACAGCACTGGAGGTCAAGTTGTTCAAGGCTTGCTTCAGTCTGAGTTTGAAGACCCCCAAGTACAGGATTGACAAATGTCTCTGCGTAACCGATGCCAGCACTCGGCTGAGCTCATGGGGAAAAAAGTTTTCCTTATGTCCTGGCTGAACCTCTCCTTTTTCACCATCCTCACGTTGTCTTTTGTCCTCCCATTGTGTGCTATGGTGAAGAGCCTGGCTCTGTATTCTCCATGACCTCCTTGTAGGTACTGGCAGAGTGGGATGAGGTCCCCCTCAGTCTTCCCTTCTTGAGGCTGGACAAGCCCAGCTTCCTCAGCCTCTCCAAGCCAGCAAAGTGCTCCAGTCCCTGGCTTTCCTCAGGGACCTTTGCTAAACCCACTTTGGCTTGCAATATCATTGCTGAACTGGGGATGGAGCTTTCCAGAAAATTCTTTTCCCTTGACATCTGGACCATGTGCCTGGTTGTCCAGCCCAGGATGATGCTGATCTCCCTTGCTGCCAGCACACACAGTTGCCTCCTGTCCAGCTCCCTGACCAGAAAGACCTTTCCCACAGAGCTCCTCCCAGCCAGGCAGCCCCCAGCCTGTGCCATTGCCAGGGTGAGTCCCCTGCAGGGGCAGAAACCGACATTTGTCCTTCTGAGATTTCCTGAGGTTCCTGCCATGATGTGTTCTCCTTTTTGAACCCCTTCATTGAGCACAGAGGCCTGGTAGAACTTTTCATTAAAGACTCAGGCAAAGAAGGCATTGAGTCCCTCAGCCCCATTGGTGTCTCCTGTTTATTGCATGACTGTTGTGCAGCAGCAGCCCTGCCTCAGGCTCTAACACAGCATTTGAAGGACTTCTTTTTACTCTTCACTTCTCCTGCAGCCACCAACTCCAGGTGGTCACCTGCTGGAAGCTGCTTCATGCCCCTCACAGTGCCCTGTCCTGTGACGGCCCAGCACCACTATCCCACACACGTTCCCATGGACCCACTGTGCAAGCACAGCATGGCAAAGGGTGTATTCGGTGTGAGGAACAGTTTCTTTTGCGTGATCTCCATGACACCCCCTTATGCCCTGTCCTCCTTCAGTTCCTCTTACTTGACTCAGCCTTTACCAGGTCCTGGAACCCCCCACCCCTATCCACATCCTATGCAGTGTTTTGCAGACATCTCTGCTCTGGAGCTTGCCAGGCTCTGGACAAGGAGAGAGGTGCAGCAGGGCTGGCCATTCCCCAGCGCAGGCACTGAGACAAGAAGAGGAAGGAAATGGCTGTGCAGCAAACTCACCCATCAACCTGTGGAGAGCAGCCAGTGCTGGAAGTGACCGATTAGTGAGGCCACCAGTGAAAGCTCACTCCAGTCCCATTCCCTTTCACATCATCCCATGCCATCCTCCCCTCAGACCATGGAGAACAAAAGCACAGCAGCACAGGGGGAAAATTCTTCAGCCTGTACCTGACCTCAGCTTTGGAAGAAGAGACAAACCTCCAGACTGTGGCATGGAGGAACCACCCTTTTTATTACAGAGATGTGACAGGGAGGCCAGCTATATATTGCGCCAGACATATGTGCAAAAACCTCTGGGTCAGACAGACCGCGTTCATGCCTCTGGAGAAGTGGAGTGCATGCAGACATTCCTGGGGAAACAGAACAATCACAGATAAAATGCCCGAAGGACAGGAGAATCCCCAGATACATTGGAAATCACTTGTGAAGAGACATAGGCAGTTTATTGCTGCTGAAAGACTCTGAACAAAGCAACTTCTTCAGTACGTCCTTGAGCTCCTTGTTCTTCATGCTGTAGATGAGGGGGTTCAGTGCTGGAGGCACCACTGAGTACAGAACAGCCAGCACCAGATCCAGGGATGGGGAGGAGATGGAGGGAGGCTTCAGGTGGGAAAACATGGCAGTGATGATAAACAAGGAGACCACGGCCAGGTGAGGGAGGCACGTGGAAAAGGCTTTGTGCCGCCCCCGCTGAGAGGGGATCCTCAGCACGGCCCTGAAGATCTGCACATAGGACACCACAATGAAAACAAAACACAGAAAAAATAAAGAAAGAGTAACCACAAGAAGCCAAACTTCCCTGAGGCTGGAGTCTGAGCAAGAGAGCTTGAGCATCTGGGGGATTTCACAATAGAATTGATCTAGAACTGTTCCCTTGCAGATGGGTATGCTAAATGTATTGACAGTGTGCAGGAGAGAATTGAGAAAAGCAGTGCCCCAGGCAGCTGCTGCCATGTGGACACAAGCTCTGCTGCCCAGCAGGGTCCCGTAGTACAGGGGTTTGCAGATGGCCATGTAGCGGTCATAGGCCATGATGGTGAGAACAGAATACTCTGCTGGTACAAAGAAGGAAAACGAAAAGACCTGGGCAGCACATCCTGCATAGGAGATGGCCCTGCTGTCCCACAGGGAATTGGCTATGGATTTGGGGACTATGGTAGAGATGGATCCCAGGTCAAGGAGGGAGAGGTTGAGGAGGAAGAAGTACATGGGGGTGTGGAGGCGGTGGTCGCAGGCTATCGCAGTGATGATGAGGCCGTTGCCCAGGAGAGCAGCCAGGTAGATGCCCAGGAAGAGCCAGAAGTGCAGGAGCTGCAGCTCCCGTGTGTCTGTGAATGCCAGGAGGAGGAACTGGGTGATGGAGCTGCTGTTGTACAGTTGCTGCCTCTGGGCATGGGGTTCTGCTCATAGAGGAGGAGGCAATAGAGTTCAAGAATCATAGAATTGAGGTTGGAAAAGACCTTTAAGATTATCAAGCCCAACCTTTACCTTAACCCTGCCATTCCACCACTAAAACATGTCCCTACACACCTTGTCTGGCCGGCGTTTAAATACCCCCAGGGATGGTGACTCAACCCCTTCCCTGGGCAGCCCGTTCCAATACTTGACAACGCCTTTGGTAAAGAATTTTTTTCCTGATGTCTAATCTAAACCTCCCCTGGGGCCATTTCCTCTTGTCCTATCACCTGTTACTTTGGAGAAGAGACCAACCCCCACCTCGCTACAGCCTCCTTTCAGGTAGTTGTAGAGGGACATAAGGTCTCCCCTCTGTTTCCTCTTCTCTAGGCTAAACAACCCCAGTTCCCATCAGCCACTCCCCACCAGCCTTGTGCTCCAGATCCTTTACCAGCTTTGTTGCCCTTTTCTGGACATGCTCCAGCCTCTCAATGTCCTTGTTGTAGTGAAGGGCCAAAAAAACATAGTCTTTGAGGTGTGGCCTCACCAGTGCTGAGTACAGGGGAACGATGAGTTCCCTGGTCCTGCCGGTCACACTATTCCTGATACAGGCCAGGATGCCATTGGCCTTCTTGGCCACCTGGGCACACTGCTGGCTCATATTCAGCCACCTGTCAACCAACACTCCCAGGTCTTTTTCCGCCAGGCAGCTTTCCGGCCACTCTTCCCCATGCCTGTAGTGCTGCATGGGGTTGTTGTGACCTAAGAGCAGGACCTGGCCCTTGGCCTTGTTGAACCTCATACAGTTGGCCTCGGTCCATCGATCCAGCCTGTCCAGGTCCCTTTGCAGAGCCCTCCTCCCCTCAAGCAGATCAACACTACCACCCAGTTTGGTGTTGTCTGCAAAATTACTGAGGGCACACTCAATCCCCTCATCCAGGTCATTGATAAAGATATTAAACAAGACTGGCCCTAGAACTGAGCCCTGGGGGACAGCACTGGTTATGGGCCACCGACTGGATTTAACTCCATTCACCACAACTCTCTAGGCTCGGCCACCCAGACAGTTTTTTACTCAGTGAAGAGTACGCCTGTCTAAGCCATGAGGTTCTCTAGGAGAATGCTGTGGGAAACTGTGTCAAAGGCTTTGCTGAAGTCCAGGTAGACAACATCCACTGCCTTTCCCTCATCCCCTAGGGGGTCACCCAGCTCTGGAAGGAGATCAGGTTGGTTAGGCAGGACCTGCCTTTCATGAACCCATGCTGGATGGGCCTGATCGTCCTGCATATACCTGGTGAGCACATTCAGGATGAACTACTCCATAATCTTCCCTGGTACTGAGGTCAGGCTGACAGGCTTGTAGTTCCCTGGATCCTCTTTCCAGCCTTTCTTGAAGATAGGCGCCACATTTGCCAACCTCCAGTCATCTGGGACCTCCCCTGTTCTCCAGGACTGCTGATCAATGGTGGAGAGTGGCTTGGCAAGCTCCTCTGCCAGTTCCTTCAGCACACTTGGGTGAATCCCATCTGGCCCCATAGACTTGTGGATGTCCAGGTGGCATAGCAGATCAAAAACTGTTTCCTCCTGGGTTATGGGGGGTTTATTCCACTCTCCATCCCAGTCTCCCAGCTCGTGGGGCTGAGTACCTTGGGGATAACTCGTTGGGCTACTAAAGACTGAGGCAAAGAAGGCGTTAAGTATCTCAGCCTTTTCCTCAACCTTGGTGCCAATGTTCCCCCTTGCATCCTATCGAGGATGGAGGTTCTCCCTGGCTCTCTTTTTGCTCTTAACGTATTTGTAAAAATGTTTTTTATTATCTCTTACAACAGTGGCCTGGTTGAGTTCAAGCTGGGCTTTTGCCTTTCTCATATCGTCTCTACATGACCTGACAAGACTTCCTTCTTAAATAATGTGCAGCTTTCCTGGACCCCTTTGCCCTTCCAGACTGTCTCCCAAGGGACTCTCCCAACCAGTGTCCTGAACATGCCAAAGTCTGCCCTCCAGATGTCCATGGTGGTGTTTTTGCTGACCTCCTTCCTTACCTCACCAAGAACCGAAAACTATCATTTTGTGGACACTAAGGCCAAAACGACCTCTGACCACCACCTCTCCCACCAGTCCTCCTCTCTTTGTAAACAGGAGGTCAAGCAGGGCACCTCCCCTGGTAGGCTCACTTACCAGGTGTGTCAGGAAGTTCTCTTCCTGACACTGCAGGAACGTCCTGGGCTGTTTCCTCTC
>CM067102.1:4147199-4169958 GCA_034008185.1 Gorsachius magnificus | reverse complement strand
TCAGGAGGGGGAACCCAAAGTGACACCAGGGAGGCAATGAGGGATCCACCAAGCCTCCCCCAGTCTCAGGAAGGGGGACACGCGCTGGGCACCAGGGGGGGGACGAGGGGGTCCCCAAGCCTCCCCAGTCTTTTTAGGAAGGGGACACCAGTGACACCAAAGAGGTTCCCCAAGGCTTTCCCGGAGGCACAGCGACAACAGGGGGGGTCGTTGAGGGGTTCCCAAGCCTCCACCCAAAACTCCATGGGGACACAGTGACACCAGGGAGGTGACGAGGGGGTCCCCAAGGCCCCAATCTCAGGAGAGGACACAGTGACACCAGGGGGGTGACGAGGGGGTCCCCAAGCCTCCTCTGATATCAGGGGGACACACACTGACACCAGGGAGGTGACGAGGGGGTCCCCAAGCCTCCCTCAAGCTCCAGGGGGACACAGTGACACCAGGGAGGTGACTAGGGGGTCCCCAAGACTCCCCCAGTCTCAGGAGGGGACACGCTGACACCAGGGGGATGAAGGGGTCCCCAGAGGCGCCCGGGCCCCATCGTCTCGTAGGGCCGGAGGGCGGACCTTGAACTTGCCCAAAAGGGCCATGTTGTGGGCGGCGCCAGGCCGGTAGTAGCCCTTGAACGTACTTATTGTCGGAGGGTCGACGGGGGGGTCCGGCCAGGGGCCAGGGCGACGCCGTGTAGACACTCGGTGCGAGGGGAGTGGGTCCAAAAATCTTCCGGTTTCTTGCATTTGTAGAGTGGGTTGAGTGGGGGTTCAGGTCGATGGGCCGCGCTGCTGTTTTGTACTTCAACCGTCCGATTGCGTAGTCCTTCCCTGGGCCGGCCAGGAGGGAGTGACGTCAGGCGGGAGTGGAGGCCCGCCTCCCACATGTTCATTTGGGGTGGGGGGGGGGGCACCCGGGGCCCGGGCCCACCTTGCTTTCCATGCGGGCCGCCCAATTTGGCAGGGGGGGTCTCTAATTGCCGGCAAGGGCTCCCTCTCTGGAAAGCCCCCGGGCTCCCAAATCTGGCAGCCCCCAACTGCCCCCCATGGCTTCCTTAAACTCAGCCCCCCATTGCCCCCCATTTTCCCCCCCACGGCTCCCCTTTCTGGCAACCCCTTTTTTTCCCCCCCCCCCCCATGGCTAGGTATTGGGGGGGCCCCCCATTGCCCACAACACCCTCCCTATCGGGGCAACCCTCCCCCCCAGTGTCCCCAAATGGGGGCCCAGGGGTCCATTTGCCATCCCCTTCCCACAGTTCCCAATCTGGCCCCCCCTTTTTTTTGGGGGGGCCCCCCCCCCAGCCCCCCCTTCCCATGCCTCCCTATCTGGCAGCCCCCATTGCCCCCACCCCTCCAATGGCTCCCTCTGGCCCAGCCCCCATTGCCCCATGGCAAACCTTTGGATCCCCCCCGCCCCCCATGCCCCCCTTTTGGCCCCCAAAAATTTTGGCCCACCCCCCCTTTTTTCGCCCCCCATGGCTCCCTATCTGGCAGCCCCCTTTTGCCCCCCATGCTCCCCATGGCTCCTTCCCTGGCGGGCCCATTCCTCCCCATATTCCCCAAATTGGAAAGCCCCCTTACCCCCCATTCTGTCCTATTGCTCCCTATCTGGCAGCCCCAATTGCCCCCCAAATGGCCCCCTAGGGGGGAGGCCCTAAATTTGGCCCCCCCAAAATATCTCCCCTCTCTGGCGCCCCCAAATTGCCCCCCCGGGGTCCCTTTCCCCACGGCCCCCTTTATTTTTGGCAGGCCCCCAAAGGGGGCCCCCCCGGTTCCCAACAGGGCTCCCAATTTGGGGCGCCCCATTCCCCCCAAAGTCCCCCCCATGACTCCAATTTTGGGCCTTGCCCCATCGCCCCCCATTCCCTCTTATGGCTCCCAAATTTTGGGCCAAAGGCCACCTTTGGGGGCCCCCCCCATTCCCCCTTTTTTAGGGGTTTCTCCCCTTTATTTTGGCAGCCACCACGCCCCCCTTTTCCCTCCCTGGTCCCAATAGGGCAGCACCCTTTGGGCCCCAAATCCCCCCCAAATGGTTTTCCCCAATCGGGGAATCCACATCCCCCCGTTCCCCCCAATGGTTCCCAATTTTGGGACCCCCCAAAATTCCCCCCCTTTTCCCCGCCTTTTGGTCCCTATTTTGGGCAGCCCCCTTTTCCCCCCCCCGGTTCCCCGCTTTGGCTCCCAATCCGGGGGGCCCCCCGTTCCCCGCCTACCTTTGGAAGAACCGTTCGCGGGGGTTTTTTTTCAGTGCCTCGGCCCGCTCCAGCTCGGCGGGCTCGGGGGGCCGCCCGGGGGCCGGGGCCCCCCCCGCCGCTTCCGCCCGTCTCCCCCCGCCATCGCCGGGGCCGTTTTAAAACGCTTTGGGAACCGCCGGAAACCCCGGCCGCCCCAGCCGCCAAGCCGCCGCTGTCTCAAAGGCAAACGGGAGGGAGGGGGCCCCGTGTCGTAAACGGGCGCGCCCGGGGCGCGGGGGGGGGACCATAGAGAGGACGAAGGGGTACCAGAGGGGGTCATGGGTGCACCACACACTGTCGCCCCAATCACCGCCCGCCATGATTTCCCCTCGCCATCTGTGTGTGTCCCCATACCTTCCGAGTGGTCCCCAATGTGTCCGCTGTCATGCTCACCCTCACTCCTGGCACCACCCACCCAGTCGTCACCCACTTCACCCCCCGCCCATGTCCCCCACGCTAATGTCCCCCAATGTTCCCCTCATGGTCCCCCATGGACTCTTTACACACTACCCAGACACTCTCCCATTACATCCATGCTGGTGTCCCCCAGTGGGTGACATAGATAATGTCCCCACATGTCCTCCTCATGATATTAGTCGTCACCTCCTTTGTCTTCCTTCTGTCATGTCCCCCTGTTGCCACTCGTCCCCCACTCCAACCTGTCCCCCATATGTGTCTGCCCTCATGCCCGCCATCACTGTCCATGCCGTACGCCGCTCTGTCACCATGCAGAGCTCCCTCCCATGTCCCCCCTTCCTTGGGTCCCCAAATGTCACCCCGGTCTCATTCGGTGTTCCTACGCCAACTGATGCCCATGGACCCAGGATTCGCCGCCCGATAGATTGTCGCTTCGGCCCCAGAGCGCCGCTCGCAATCCTCCCCATGTTCACCATGTCCTTCGTGAACCTTCTATTACCCTCTTCATAGTTGCTGCCCCCAAGGTCCCGCCGCTAACCGCCCCGCGCTCGTCCCATCACGCCCCCCATGTCCTCCCAACTGTCTCACCCGCCACTGTATCCCCATCACGCTCGCCCAATGTTCCCCCCTTGTTCCGCCAACTCCATGTGTGGCCCCTTTCAACCTCCCTACAATGTTCCCCCCCGACATCCTACCACTCACCGACATTCTTAGTCCCCATCTCACCCCCCATGTCCCCCACGGTTCCCGCATGTCCCCTTCATCCCCATCATGGTACCCCACTAGTGGTCCCACCGATACATACCCCACATGTTATGTCCCCTTCAGTACCGCACCCATTGATAGCCCACGTCGCCCATTCCCTCTCCTCCCCAAATAACCACGACCCATGTCCCCGCCACGGTTTGCACTTACCCGCATGGTGCCACTTGATCTTCCCTCGAGACACTGTCCCGCGATGGGGGCCACCCCCCACATCTCCCCCAAATGTGCCGCGGTCACGTCTCCCCTAAGTCCCCCGAGTCCCCCTCTGTTCCCCCTCCTGACACCCCACTCCACATCGTCCCCCCCGGTGTCATCTCATTGTTCAACCCCAGCCATGTCCACCGACCCACTCTAGTCACCCCCTCGTGGTCCCCATCGACCCAGCCATGTCCCCCCCTGTCCCCATTTCACCCCCACATCGTCCCTGTTTGTGTCCCCCCGCGTGTCCCCCCCAGACAGATAGGCAGAGCGAATCGGGTGGGGGTTCAGAGAGACCGGTTTATATGGGCGGGGGGAGGGGGGGGGGGCGCGCTCTGACATGGGGCGGGGGGGATGGGGACTGTGCCACTCGGGGGGTCGGGGGTGGACATGATGGACGTTCGGTCCCCATGTTGCTCTACCCACGGGAGGGTGTGTGTGGATGTGTCAGACCCGCAGCCCCCTCGCGCTCACGTGGCCTGTGTGCACAAAGCGCATATGGGGGTGGGGGGTGCAGGGGGGGGGGGGGAGCTGGGGGGGGGTCGGGAAAGTATTAGGTGGCCCTCCTCCCCCCCCAAAGCGACCATTTTGTGGGGAGGGGTAGGGGGCAGCGGGGGGGGGGCACTCGGCGCCGCTCGCCACGGGGAAAGGTGGGGGGTGTGCGTCGTGGGTTGCCCAGCGTGGCGCTAATGGGCAGCTGGCACGCCAGGCTTCCCGCTCCGTGGCGAGGGCCGACGTGCAAGGGCTGGGACCCTCGTGCACAAGGGCCTCCCACCCCCGACCTATTTGGGGGGGGGGGGGGCCCATCATGGGGAGGGCTCTCGCGCAACTTAACGCGAGGCGCTGGCTCTCGATACAGAGGCCGGGTCTTGCACGATGGCTGGTGACTCCGGAGGCATTTGCACGAGGACTCTCGCGGACTGAGGCTTTTGTTTTTTATGCACTTTATGGGGGTCGGCTCTAGCTTACACGAGGGCTCTCTGCACAAGAATGGGTCTTGCGGGGGGGGTGGCTCTCGCATGAGGGTTCGCACAAAGGCCCTTGCCACAAGTCTCTTGCACGGGGATGGATCTCTCAACAGGGAAAGGGCTCGTCATGCGTGAGGCTCGCTTGCACAAGGATGGGCGCTCACGTGGAGGAAGGCTCTTGCACTCGAGGGCGGCTGAGCCCGGAGGCTTTTGCATGAGGCCCTCGCCACGAGGATCTTTGCACGACGATGGCGCTCTCCACCGTGGGAGATGGCTCTTCGCAAGTACGTGGATGGACTCTCACAATGTGGCCCTTGCACCGGAGGATGGATTTTACACAGAGATGGCTCTTGCACACGAGGTGGCTCTCACGTGGAGAGATGGCTCTATGGCAGAGACGCGAGGCCCTCGCACGGGGATGGCTCTCGCACGAGGATTGGCTCCTCACATGAGGAAGTCTCTTCGCACGAGGAGTTGGGCTTGCACGAGGGGCTTTGCTGTGCGAGGCCCCTCGGCACTGGGAGGAAGGCTATTACCACCAAGGGCTGACTCTCATCGACGGGATGGCTCTCATGTGTGGAAGGCTCTTTGCACGATTGGGCGCATTCGCACGGGGATGCGCTCTCGCAACTGGGTGATGGCTCGCGGCAAGTGGTTGCTTGCACGATGCGCCTGCGAGTTGTGGGACGAGATGGAGCGGCTGGTGACATCGGGAATGGCTCTAGCAACTTCGAGGGATGGCTCTCTCACGTGAGGGAAAGACCGGTCTTCGCGCTCGAGGCTCTTGCACGAGGCTCTCGCACTCACTCATGATGGCTCTTGTTCACAGGGATGGCTCTGTGCGATGTGGCGTTGAAGATTGGCGTTTACTTGCAAAAGGGCAGCGTTTGCACGAAGGTCTGGGACCGGGATGGCTCTCTCGCAATTGAGGATCTCACACGTCGGCCCTAGCACATGGATTGGCTCTTACACAGGGATGCTCATGGCTACGAGGATGGCCCTTCTAAGTGAGGAAGGCTCTTGCATGAAGCTCGCCGTCGCCGAGGCTCGTGCAGACACGGGAGGGCTCTTACAGCGCAGGGACGTTATGACTATTCGCACGTGGATGGCTTTGTCATTGTCGCGGATGGCTCTTGAACGCAAGGGTCCTTTCCACGAGGCCTTGAACGGTGATGGCTCTCACACGGTGATGGCATCTCTACTGCTGACACTCGAGGATGGCTCTTTGCGAACGAAAGGTTCTTGCACGATGGCCTCTTTTGGCTACGGGGCGGGTGGCTCTCACACTCAAGGATGGGTTCTCACACGTGACGGATAGGGCGCCTTCTTGCGTCGGAGGATGGCTATCGACAAGGGATGCTTACACTGTGAGGAAGGCTTCTTGCCTCGAGGATGGCTCTTCGCAACAAGGATTCTTGCTACGAGGCCACTAGCACGAGGATGGCTCTCAGCTACGGAGGATGCTCACTCCGTGAGGAAGGCATCTCGCATGTGTAGGGGATGTGTGCATCTCGCTCGATGGTGTTCATGGTAGGACAGCGGAGGCTCCTGGCTCTACTGGGGAATGCCGTCTGCACAGCAAAGGGGGTGGCTCACACCAGTGAAGGAAGGGCTCTTGCACGGAGGATGGCTCTCGCACCGAGGCTGATGGCTTACACGTGAGGAAAGGCTCTCGCACGGGGATGGCTCTTCGCACGAGGGTTCTGTGCGACAGAGGCCCGTCAGCACGAAGGCCATCGCACGAGGATGGCTTCTCGAAACGAGGATGGCTCAACGTTAGGAGTAAGGCTCTGCAATGGGGACGGCTGCTCGCTCGAGGTTCTTGCATCGGGAGGCTACCTCTTGTCACGGGGATGGCTCTTGCTACGAGGGGTCTGTATTGCACGGAGGCCCTCGAACGAGTTGCGTCTCAGAGCCCCGGGGCTTGTGCAGGGGGACGTGCAGCGGTACAATAGGGTGGAGAGTTAGGTTCCTGGATTTTTGGGGGCGGGGGGGGAGGGTGGGGGGGGGCGTGGGGCACTGCCCCTGGTAAAGAAGGTGCTAGGTGCCGCAGTTTGTTGGGTGGGGGGAATAGGGGGGTGCCCTCCGGGGCCCCCACGTAGATCTTACAGGAGGCGATGTTTCAGTACCCTTAGCATCCGAGAGGGGGGGGGAGGCGATTCTCCACGCCACCCCCCGAGGCCCCACCGGAGCTGGACGGGGGTCGGGGGCTCGCAGGGCCCGGAAGGTAGGAGGGGGGCCTCCTGGATTTCCTGGTGATTTCCTTAGGTAAACCTCCCTATGGGGAGGATTTGTGGGGGGCCCAAAAGTCATGGTGGGTTAAATGGGTCCCCTATGGGGGTGGTGAGAAATTGGGGGGGATCCCCGCAAATCTGGGGGGGGAGCCTTCTCGGGGACTGGTCCCTCATAGCTGCTGGGGGAAGGGAGTCCCCAAAGGGCGTGGGATGGGGGGGGGGGCGCTGCCCATGGGCTGGGTGGGAGCAGATTGGGGGGTCCCCCACCAATGCAGGAGGTCAAAAGCCCCCAAGGATGGGGGGCTGGTGGGGGGCTGGACAGTCGATGATGGGGGGGACCCGCCGTGGTGGGAGAAGGGGTGACGGGCGGCTCGCACGACTCCAAGGATCTGTGGGATGTGGGGGTTCATGGGGATTTTTATGTGCCCCTCGCGCGCCATGTGGGGTGTGGGATGTGGGCGGGGGAGTCGCCCACTTGCGTGTCTGAGTTGGGGGCCCCCGATTTGTGGGTGTGGATTGGGGGGGGGCTTGCTTTTTTTTGGGGTCCCCACACTTGGGTATCGGGGGGTTGGTAGGGTGTCTTTCCTGGAGCCCGCCCCCTCCCAAATCTCCTTGGCTTTTGGGGGGTGGCTCCCGGGGGGTGGTCGGTCGTCTTGGGTCCGCCATCAAGGGTGGGGGGTGGCAGCGGCGGGTGGCTTTGGCCCCACTGTGGTTTTTGGGCGGGCCCGGTTCCCCCCTCAGTTGTCTCCCAGGCGTGGGTGTTGCCTGGCGGGGGGGCCCCTGGGCACCCCTCGCTCTACCTCTGGGGGGACCCCAGGGTGGGGTGCGGGGGGGCCCCCTGGGCAGGGCCAGGCCATCAGCCAGCAGCAGCTGGGGCGGGGGACACAAAAACATTATTGGGGTGCCCCACCACACTTTGTACCCCCCTCCTGCGCAGCTTCCCTAGGTTGTGCCCTCGCCGCGCCCCGCGTTTTTGGGGGCCCTCCGCAGTTGCGTTTGTGCGTTGGCCGCGGGTCTTGACGGGCTGCGCTGTTTTGGGTCTCTCCCGGTGTCGCCCTGACTCTCCCTCCAGGTTTTTGGGGGTGCCGACGTGTTTGTGCCCCGGTGGGGGGGACCCCCCCGGGGGGGGTTGTGTGGCGGCGCCTCGGCGTACATGTTTATTACCATAGAACCACTCGATCAGGGGTAATGTAGGAGGGTGGTGTGGTTCGACCCCTACCACTCAGGGTTTGTGGGACACCCGCCCCCTCTCCCAATTATTCACAGCCATTCAGGTATCAGGGTTCCGTCCGTCATGTAGTTGGGGTCCCCCCCGCCATTACCAGGTTATTCCTCCCCCCCCCAATTTTGCGGGGTCCCCCCCTGCCTACAAACGGGGATCTGACTTCCTGGCGGGGGCGGGCTCAGTCTCTGGTGGGGTCGTACCTCACAGGAAGCATTCGAGCGCATAGAAGTCCCTGAGGGGGATACGGTGGAGGGGGGATCACACATCACACGACACATGGGGGGAACACGCAAAGTTGTTGGGGGAGACCAGTAGGGGGGGGGGGCGAGAGCCCATCTTCTCCCCCCCACCCTCCCAAGCTGTCGCCCCTCAACCTCGCTCTGAACTCCAGACTCCCCACAGTGCTCCACACGCCTCCCCTCAACCCCCCCGGTGTGTTCCCCACGGTGTTCATCGCCCCCCGTGTTCACCCTCCGTGTGTCCTTCTGTGTCCCCCTGTGACCTTCAGCCTGTGTCTCCAATGTCCTCCCACTAGCATGGGTTGCCACCATGGTTCCCCCGCGTGTGGTGTCCTGCTCGCCGCCCGCCTCCCCATGTCCCCTCACTCACTGCCACCCCATGTCCATGTATACCCCTCTGTGTCCCCACTGTCCTCGCTCCTATTAGTCACGTTCACCACCCCTTATCCTCCCCCAGTGTCACCCCTGTCCCCTTGTGTGTGTCCTGTGTCCCCCATGCCAACCCATGTCCCCATGTGTAGTCCCACACCCCTTGGGTCTCCTACGTGAGTCCCCTATGGCCCCCCCTGTGTGGCGCCGAACCCCGTATCTCATCCCTCGACGGTTGACTACATGGCCCCAACACGCCCCTCCCCATGTCAGCCCCCGTCCCCCGCCCAGTGTCCCTGCACCTTCGTCCTCCGCGTCTCCTTGTTCCCCCCAGCGTGTTCCTCACGTGCTTCCCCGCTCCCCCTCCATGTCACACCCCGTACACTATCTAGTCCCCATGTCCCCTCCTGTTCACCATGTTGTCCCCCCTGCGTGATTCCCCATGTCACCTCCCCCAGGTGTTCCCCCGAGGTCTCCCTCGTATCCTCCCCCATGCCCCCCATCCCCTCCCCGGGACCTGCCCCGGTTCCCCGTGTTCACCAGTCCCCCACCATGTATACGCCCCATGTCCCCCTTGTCCCCCCCACGTAGGCCCCCCATGCCCCTCATCTTCCCCTCCCCGTGTCCGCTATGTCCCGTGTTCACCCCCGTGATCCCCGCCGTTGTCACCCGCATCTGTCCCCCATGTGTCCTCCCGTGGGCGCCCCCACGCACCTCATTACTGTCCTGTCCCTCCGTGCCCCCTCGTCACCGCTGACTGTGCAGGCGTTCGTGTCTCCCCCCGTTGGTCCCCAGCTCACTGGTAACCAGGCCCGAGGAGGGGGCGAGCTAGGCAAGTGGTGGGTTTCCTGCTCGGGCCGCTTCTGGGGGCCCGCCGCCTCCTCCCTCGCTCGGCTCCCGCGCCCTGCGCGGTATCGTCAACGCCACGCCCTCACCCAGCCCGCCCCCGACGCTACGCCCACAAGGCCACGACCCCCACCACCACCAATAAGCCCAGCCCCAGCCCCCGCTACCACACCCCGCTCCTCCACCACCCCACCCATTCAGTCAATAAGCCCCCGCACCCGCCCTACAGCCACGCCCTATTACCGCCAAAAAAGCCCCTCCCCACCTCATCTTACGCCCCGCACCCCCCGCAAGAGGACACGCCTCCACCTAATCTCCTCTGGCGGGGCGGGGCGCCAGGCGGATGGGCCGAGGCGGGGTCGCTTTGCGCCCAGCGCGCGAGGGCGGCGCCGGGGCGGGAGGGGGCGGAGCCTCGCCGGGGAAGCTGCGGGCCCGGGGCGCGGGGGTCGCGGGCCGCGGCCGAAGGGGCGTGGCCGGGAGGGCGGGGGCCACGCCCCGCGGCGGCATCGGCCCCGCCCAGCTGGAAGTCCGCGTCCATGGGATGTAGGGGGGGCCAGCATGGCCCAGGTCCAGGGGGAGGCCTGGGGGGACAGGGGGGGACTCATGGGGGGTTAGCTATTTATGGGGTGACGGGTGGGGGACATGGGGGGACGGGCGGGGGTTATGGGCGGGACCATGGGGGAGGCCTGGGGTGGAACCCTGGCGTGGGGGGCATGGGTGACATACAGGGGGGGACCTTGGGGGGGATGGGGGGGTCTCAACCAATCCCCTCCCATTATGGCCAGGTCCCAGGGGGGAGGCCTGGGGGGACAGGGGGGACATGGGGGGTATATGGGGGTACAGGGGGGGGAAATGGGGGGACGGGGGTGGGCTCACACCCCCCCAGTTTTACCCAGTATGGCCAGGTGCCAGGGGGGAGGCCACTGGGGGGACCGGGGGGATCATGGGGGGTTATGGTAGGGGACAGGGGGGGACATGGGGGGAAGGGGGGGGGATCACATTCCACCCAGTTTAAAGCCAGGTACAGTGGGGAGCCCTGGGGGGACCTGGCGGGGGGACAGTGGGGGACAGGGGAAGACATGGGGGGACAGGGGAGTGACAGGGGGGGTACCATGGGGGGACGGGGGGGGGTCACACACACTCCCGTATGGCTCAGGTCCAGGGGGGACGGCCTGGGGGGAACATGGGGGGACCGTGGGTGGTCTTGGAATCCGCTATGGGGGGGACCTGGGGGGATGGAGGGGGTCACACACACCACAGTATGGCCAGGTTCCAGGTGGGGATGCCTGGGGGGACATGGGGGACAGGCGGGGGGGGTCATTCCCCCATCATGTGGCCAGGTCCAGGGGGGAGGCTCTGGGGGTGAGCGGGGGGGACTCATGGGGGGGACATGGGGGGTGTCCCACGCAGCCCCCCCATAACCTGCAGGGCCGTGCGGGGGCGCACGGGCTTCGGCAAAGAGTTCTGCACCTCGAAGAGCAGCTCGTCCCAGGGGGGGCCTTTAGTGCGGGGGGGCAACAGCCATAGACCCCCCCCGAAACCCCAGGACCACAGTCCTGCCACTCGCCCCTCCAGCCTGGAACAGGTACCCCCCAGAATTTTTACCCATTACATGCCGCCAGTTGCCTCATGTTATTTCAGGAGCCCCCACAGCCCCTTTGCCTGTAAGGACCCCCCCCAGGACACCCCCCCCCAAACCCGGGGATCCCTCCAGGACCCCCTAGGACCCACCACACACCACACAGGGACATCCCCAGAACACCCCCAAGACCCCAGGAGGAACCCCCCAGGACCTTGCCAAGGACCCCCTCCGGACATCCCAAGGCCCCCCTAGGACCCCCCCAGACCCCAAGAACCCCCCCCAGCCTTGCCAAGGACCCCCCCCAATGGGACCCCCGCTCACCACAAGGGACACCCCCAGACAGACCCCCAGACTCCAAGGACACCCCCCCAGCTCTTCCAAGCACCCCCCCCAGGCCTCCCGACATAGCGTTTCCCACAGACCCCCCCCAGGACCCCCCATTTTCCCCGGGAACACCCCCACCAACCCCTCCTATAGCCTGGCGTGGGCCCCCCCCAAGGGCGCTCACCTCACCCCAACCCCCCATAGCCCTGGCTGGGCTCCCCCCCTAAGGGGCTCGCCTCCCTCCCCCAAAAGCCCAAGGGCTGGACTCACCGGGGGCGTAAGCGCGGGGGACTGCGGGGGCAGCGGCGGGGGGGGGCCGGCGGGGGGATCGAGATGGTGGGCGAGGATGGCGGGCGAGTTGGGGGAGCTGCAAGCGCGGGGGGTCCGCTTGCAAGCGACTCGCCTTCGGGGACGTGGGCCCTGGGCGCACGAAGAAGCCAGCACCCGGGGGACCAACCACCTGCCGCGCAACTGTCAATGGGGACGTGGTGGGGGGACCCCCAAAACGCTCCCTCCCAGGGACCCCCCCCCAGCACCCATCTGACCCCACCCCAACCCCTGACCTCTCACACCCTCAGACAGGGGGGGGGGGGGGGGGGGCTGGGGAACCCCCAGACCCCCCCCACGCCCGCCTGTCCACAACCATCACATTGGGGTGGGGGACCCCCAGAGAGAACCCCCCCAGGTCCCTCCCAGAATCCCACAGACCCACCCCACCCCTGCCCGCAACTGTCAGCATGTGGGTGGGGGACTTCCCAGAACCCCCCCAGGCCACTCCCCCCTGCACACCCAGCACCCCCCCCCTCCCCACCTGTCTCCCCTCACACCAGGCTGGAGACCCCTCAGGACCCCCCCCACCCGATTCCCAAGGGACATCCCCCCAGCACCCAAAAACCCCAACCCTTGCCCTGACCCCTCACATGGGGCTGGGGACCCAGACACCCCCCCAGGACCCCGAGCACCACAGACCACCCCCCCCGCCCAAAACCAACTAATGGGGCGTGGGGGACGCCCAAAAGCCCCAGGAACCCCCCCAGCACAGACCCCCCTATCCCCTGCCGCACCCTCACACAGGGGCTGGGGACCCTCAAAACCCCCCCAGGGACCACCAGCCACCCACTGACTCCACACCCACCCCTCGCCCTCACCCGTCAGACAGGGCTGGACCCCAGACCCCAGGGACCACCACCCCTTCCCGCTACCCTCACACAGGGCTGGGTTTATCCCAGGACTCCAACCCGCTCAAGAGAACCCACAGCCCCCTCCCGGCGCCCACATACCATCACCTGGGGTGGGGGACCCCCTAGAACCCCCCAGCCCCCCCCCAGCAACCCCAGATACCCCAATCCCCACCTGTCCCTCCTCACCTAGGCTGGTATGACCCCAGGGACCCCCCCCCCCCGGATCCCAGGGACTCCCCCCACAGCACCCAAAAGACCCCCCAACCTGCCCACACCTCAAACAGGGTGGGGACCCCATAACCCCCCCTGGGACCCCCACTGCACCCACAGCCCCCCCACCCCTGCCCGCAACCCATCACACGGAAGCGGGGACACCCAAATCCCCCCCAGGGCGACCCCGTGCACCCACATACCCCCACCCCCACCCCTGCCACGCACACTCACACGGGGCTGGGGACCCCAACACACCCCCCCCCCAGGGACCCATCACCCCCACCCTCCTTCCCACACCCTCAGACAGGGCTGGGGACCCCCGAAAACCCCCCCAGCCCCCCCCCCCGGCCCCAGAGATGCCCCCCCCAGCCCCCAAGACCCAAGCCCCAGCCCCCCCATCACATCTCCCAGTACACACCCCCCCACTTCCAGTCTTCTCCCAGTCAACCGCAACTGGTGCCCACCGAGGCTGAGGTTGAAGGACGGCGTCGGGGGTGTCGGGGCCGGGGGCCGAGCTGGGGCGGGGTGGGGGCAGGCACTTAGAAGGCGCCCCTCAACACCGGGCCTTGGGTCTGCTCCAGGACAGGACACCCCCCGCTGCTCACGCGGATGGGGGGGGCCAACGTCAGGCGCCACCCAGGCTCTCATGGGCAGTGGGGTCGGACAACCCCCCCCCCCCCGCCCAAAAAAAAAAGGCCAGGGGAAGGGGCTGCAGGGTACCACTTTTTGGGGAGTGTGACCCCCACCCCACCCCCAGCACTGGGTACAGGGGCTGAGATTTGGGGTGATGAGACACGCCCCCCCCCAGGCACTCCAGATTTGGGTACTGACCCTCCCCCGTAGGGCTAGCATTTTATAGGGTGCTGACCCCCCCAGTAACCCAGGTTTGGGGGAGTAAGATCTTTGGGTAGGTGGTGCTGCCCCTCCCCCCCCCCCTCCACCAGCACCATTTGTGTGGTTGCTCCCCCCCAATGGGCTGGTGGTGCCCTGATCTTTGGGGTGCTGCCCATTCAGGCACTGGATTTTGGGTGCTGACCCCCCTGGTCACCCACATTTGGGGTTGCTTGAATGTCTTGTTGGGGTTGTGCTCCCCCTCCCAGGCTCACTGGATTTGGGGTGTCTCCAAACACACCCCCCCCAGGCGACTCGGATTTGGGGGATGCTGACCCACCCCTCGATCCAACCACATTCAGTGGTCTTAATTTTGGGGGTACTGCCCCCCCCAGGCATCTGGTGATGTTTGGGGTGCTGAGCCCCCTGGTCACCACATTCCAAGGGTCTAAATTTTGGGGTGCTGCTTGCCCCCCCCAAGGGCATGGATTTGAGGGCTTGCTGGCCCCCCAGGCTCACACTTGGTTTGGGCGGGCTGTATTGTTTGGGGTGCTGCTCCCCCACAGGCAACTGGATTCTTGGAGGTGCTGACCCGCCTACGGTCACACATTTGGGGGCTTGAGTGTTTTTGGGGTGCTGCCCCCCCAGCACTCTGGTTTGGGCGTGCCGGACTATGCTCCACAAGGTCACCACATTTGGGGGCTGATTTCTTGGGGTGCTGCCCCTCCCCAGGCACTTGGATTCTTGGGGGATGTTGCTGCCCCTCCCGGTTACACCTCATTTGGGAGGCTGATTTTTGTCGGTTCGTCGTGCCACTCCCCCAGGCACGCTGGATTTGGGGTGATGATGCCCCAGGTCACTAACATTTGGGGGCTGAATTTTGGGGCGTGCTGCCGCGCCCCTAAGGCACTGGAGTTTGGGGTGGAGCTGATCCCACCCCGGTCACATACATTTTGGGGGCTCTTAATTTTGGGGTGGCTTGCCGCCCCCCAGGCACTGGATTTTGGGGTGCTGTATCCCCCAGGTCACCACTTTTGGGGGGTGAAATTTTGGGCGTGGCTGCCTGCCCCAGCGACTGGATTTGGGGTTGCTTGACCCCCCGTGGTCACCACATGTTTGGGGGCTGATTTTTCTCGGAGGTCGCTGCGCCCCCCCCAGGCACTGGATTTGGGGTGCTGGTCCCCCCCCGGTCACCAACATTTGGGGAGCGGGAATTTTTGGGGTGCTGTGCCGCCCCAGGGCAAGACTGGATTTTGGGTGCTGACCCCACACCGGTCCACAAGAAATTTTGGGAGGGCTGAACTTTTTTGGGGTGCTTGCCCCCCCGTAGCGCACTGAGATTTTGGGGTTGGTGCTTGATCCCCCCAGGTCACCACATTTGGGGGCTGATTTTTGGGGTTGCTGCCTGAGCCCTTATGAGGCACTGGATTTTTGGGCGTGCTGATACCCCCAGGTCACCTCATATTGCGGGGACGCTGAATTTCTTGGGGTGGCTGCGACTTCGCGCCCTGCAGGCGCAGCTGGTAGGGTTTGTAGGACGTGCGTGCCCCACTTTCGGGTCACCACATTTGGGGTGATTTTGTGCGGGTGCTTGCCCCCCCAGTGCACTGAGATTTGGGTGCTGCATCCCCGCCTAGGTCACACATTTGGGGGCTGGAATTTTGGGGTGCTGCCGCCCCCTAGGCACTGGATTTGAGTGGTGCTGGACCCCCCCCGGTCACCACATTTGGGGGCTGATTTTTGGGGTGCTGCCCCCCCAGCACTGGATTTGGGGATGCGTGATCCCCCAGGGTCGCCCAACATTTGGGGGGAACTGAATTTTGGGGTGTGCCGCCCCAGGCAGTGGATTTGGGGTGCTGTTCCCCCCCCCAGGTCACTACATTTGGGGGCTGGAATTTTTGGGGTTGTGCCCCCCCAGCACTGGATTGGGTGCTGACCCCCCCGGGTTCTGTTTAATCGGATGGTCACGCAGAGACATGGGTGGGGGGGCTGGGCTGATTTTTGGGGTTGTCTGCCGCCCGCTTCGTCAGGGGCACAGTGGATTTTGGGTGCGTGAGTTCCCCCCGAGGTCACCAAGTGATTGGGGGGAGTCTTTGATTTTGGGGTGCTTGCGCCCCTAGGCACTGGTTAGTTGGGTGCTGGCCCCCCTTGTCACCACATCTTGGGGGGTGTGACTGGATATATTATTGGTGGTGCTGCCCCCCATTGTGCACTTGGGTGTTTTGGGGTGCATGACCACTCCGCGGTCACCACAGGTTGGGTGGCTGTATTTCTTGGGGGTGCTGCTCGGCCAAGGCACTGGATTTTTGGGTGTGACACCACGCCGCGGGAGTCGACCAGCCATATTTGGTGGCGAGTATTTTTGGGGGTGCTGCTAGCGCCTCCCCGCTACAGGAACTGGGATTTGGGGTGATGGATCCCCCCAGGGGTCACCCACATTTGGGGGCTTAGAATTTTGGGTAGTGCTGCCGCCGCACAGCCACTGGATTTTGGGGTGTCTGAGAGCTCCGCCTCTAGGACACAACATTTGGGGTGACTGTATTTTTGGGGTGGCGTGCTCTCCCCCCGCGAGGCAACTGGTATTTGGGCGTGCGGACCCCCCCGCGCGGTGGGGTCATCCTCAGTTTGGGGGTCTGAATTTTTTGGGGCATGGCTGCCGCCCCAGGCATCTGTCTGATTATGTTGGGGTGCTGACGCCCCCCCGAGTCCACCACATTTGGGGCTGAATGTTGTTGGGGAGGCTGGCCCCCCCCACGGCAACTGGAGTTGTGGGGTGCTGATCCCCCATGGTCACCGCTCTCATTTGGGTGGGGCTTGTGAATTTCTCATGGGGTTGCTGCCGCCCGAGGGGTCACTGGATTTGGGTGCTGATCCCCCCAGGTCACCGATCAGTTTGGGGGGTCTTTGCAAGATTGTTTGGGTGGGCGTGCCCCCCCAGGGCATGGATTTAGGTGGTTGTGCTGGAGTGACCCCCCGGTCACACCTTTGGGGGTGGCTGATTTTTGGGGGAGGTGTGCGCTTATGCCCCCTCCTAGGGCAGCTGGAATTTGGGGGTGGCTGATGTTCCACCGCAAATTGTCGCGAGCGCCTCATTATGGGGGCTGAAGAATTTTTGGGGTGCTTGCCGCCCCTCAGGCATCTGGAAGTTTGGGGGTGCTGATCTCCCCCGGTGTCTCAGCTGCATTTGGGGGGCTGAGTTTTGGGAGTGGTGCTGACTGCGCCGCTACCCCGCCAGGTCGGTCACGGAGTGTATGGGGGTGTGTGGAATCCCACCGGGTCACCACATTTGGGGGGGCTGATATTAATTTGTTTTTTTATGGGGATAGGGGGTCGCGGCCCGCCCCCGAGGGACTGGGATAGGTGGGGTTTGCTGATCCCCCCAGAGGGTCGCACCAGTTCCTTGTGGGGGCTGCATTTTGGGTGTGCTGCCGCGCCCACAGGCACTGGATTTTGGTGGTGGTCTGAGCCTCCGCGAGGGGTCAAGCAACATTTGGGGCGTGAAGTTTTTGGAAGGTGCTGCCGATCCGCAGGGCACTGGAACTTTGGGCGGTGTGGTTGGACCCCCCCAGCACCACCATCTTTGCGGGGGGACTGAATGTCTTGGTGGTGGGTTGACTGCCCCTCCCAGGCAGCTCGGGGGATTTGGGGGAGCGGATTACGTCTCCCCTCACGGATCAGACGACGCCACATTTGGGGGTGTCACTGAGTTTTGTGGGGTGCTGCGTCCAGTTACTACCCTCACCAGGGTCACTGGTATTGGATGGTTGCTTGATCCCCCACCTTGTTATCATCCCCACATTTTGGGGGCGTGGAGTTTTTGTGGGGTGCTGCCGCCCCATGGAACTGGTATTGGTAGAGCGTGGGATCCCCCCCGGTCACTACATTTGGGGGCTGAGAATTTGGCGGGTTGGGCTGCCCACCCAGAGGCACTGGATTTGGGGTGTCTGAACCCCCCGAGTCTTCCCATTTAGGGGGCTGTGTTTTTGGGGTGCTGCCCCCCCAGGCACTGGATTTTGGGTTGTGCTGTTGATCCCCCCCGCGTCACCCAATTTGGGGCGCTGAATTTTGGCTCGTGCTGCGCCCTCGAGAGCACTGGAGTTTGGGTGCTGACCCCCCTGGGTCTGACCTTCCATTTGGGGAGGGTAGAATTTTTGGGGTGCTGCCCCTCCCCAGGCACTGGGATTGTGGTGGTGCTTGATCACCCAGCTACCACATTTGGGGTCTGATTTTTGGGGTGGCTGCCGCACCTCAGGCACTGGATTTGGGGTGGCTGATCCCCCCCTGTTTAACCAGACAGTTGGGGGCTGATTTTTGGGGTGCTGCACCACACCAGGCACTGTGGACTTTGGGGTGATGATATTAGATTCCCATCCCAGGTTCACCCACAATTTTGGAGGGTGATTTTTGGGGTGGTGTCCCCCCCAGGCACTGGATTTGGGGTGCTGACCCCCCCTGGTCACCAACATTTGGCGGGCTGATTCTTTGGGTTGCTCCCCCCCTGGCCCTAAGGCAACACTTGAGCATTCCCCCAACGCCTCCCGGACACCCTACGAATGCAGAGTCTTGTCCCCTCTGTCCCCCCGAAATGTCTCTCCCCATGTTCCGTCCCCGCCCCGTTGTCCCCCATTTGTACCCCTCCCCCCGAGTCCCCCCCTCCCAAACCTGAGACGAAGTGGGAGGTCAGACGATGCCTGTGGGTTGGCGCTGCGGCTGTTGGCGCAGATGACGGTGGCCTGGGTCAGCTGCCCACAGGAAGCCCCCCGCGTTGGCCAGGAAAAACCGGTATGGCTCGTTCACCGCCTGTCCCTTGCTCAGCACTGTGGGGGGCTAGGCGGGGGGAGAAGCACCCAAAATCCCCAGGGGATATTGGGTGTTCAGGGGTGCCCAGAGGGGATGTTGGGGTGCCCAAGAGGTGCGCTCATCAGGGGGATATTGGGGGTGTCAGGAGGTGTCCTAGGGGGGCCAGGGGGGATATTGGGGTGTTCATGGGTGCCAGGGGTGTACTTTGGGTGATTTGGGGTGCCCAAGGGGTGTACCTAGGGGTGTCCCAGGGGGTATTGGGGTGCCCTGGGTGTCCAGAGGGGATACTGGGGTGCCAGGGGTGTCCAGAGGGTGATGTTTGGGGTGCGGGTGATGTTGGGTGCCAGGGGTGTCCCAGAGGGGATATAGGGGGTGTTCAGGGGTGCCACAGGGGGCTATTGGGATGCCCAGGTGGGTGTCCCAGAGGGGATACTGGGGTGCCCGAGGGTGTCTAGCAGTGATGTTTGGGCGTGCCCTGGGGTGTCCCAGATGGGGTTACTGGGGTGCCCAGGTGTGTCCAGGGGGATTATTGGGGTGTTCAGGCGTTGCCCAGGGGTGCCTCCAGGGGATATTGGGGTGCTCCAGGGTGTGTCAGAGAGGATACTGGGGTGCCCAGTGGGTTGATGATGGCGGTGCCCCAAGGGTGTCTCCCAGGGGTGGTTCCAGGGGGGATTATTGGGGTGCCACGAGGGGGGATTTGGGCCCCAGAGGGGATGACTGGGAGTGCCCAGGGGTGTCCAGGGGGTGATGTTGGGGTGCAGGGTTCCCCAGTGGTGGTATTGGGTGGTGTACTGGGGTGTCGCCAGGGGGATATTGGGGTGTTAGGGGATTGCGCAGAAGGGGGATGTTGGAGTTGTCCAGGTGGATATTGGGGTATGCAGGGTGGGATTGCTGGGATATGGATGTCCCAGGAGGTTATTTGGGGTGTGGGGGGGCGGTGTGCTAGGGAACTCCCAGTGTGATATCGGGGTTGCAGGGGGGATTGGCTGGGGTTCCCAGGAGGATGTTGGGGTTCCACTAGGTGGATATTGGGTGTGCAGGTGGTGTAGATGCTGGGGTTGCTGCGCAAGGAGGATGTTGGGGTTCGCGGCTGCGTTGGTTATTGGGGTGGCGGGGGGAGGCGATGCGTGGGAGGTTTCCTTAGGAGGATGTTGGTGGTCTCAGGGGTGGATATCTGGGATTGCAGGGGAGGGTGCTGGGGAGTTACCAGGAGGATGTTGGGGGTGTTCCCAGGTGGATATGCTGGGGATTGCAGGGGAGTTTATGGTGATGGGGTTCCCAAGGAGGTGTTGGGTGTGCAGGGGGGGATGCTGACGCTTCCCAGGGAGGATGTGTTGGGGTTCCCAGGTGGATATTGGGGGTGCAGGGCGGATGCTGGGGTTCCAGGAGGATTTGGGTTCGGCCGAGGTGGATATTGGGGTGCAGGGGGGGAGGGATGCGTGGGGTTTCAGAGGAGGATTGTTGGGGTTTGCCCTAGGTGGTTGATTGGGGTCTGCAGGGGGGGTATGCTTGAGTCTTCCCAGGGATGGATGTTGCGGGTCATCTCACAGGTTGGATATTGGGGTGTGCAGGGGATGGCTGGGTGGTGTTCCAGTTGAAGGATGCTTTGGCTGGTGTATCCCATGGTAGGAAAGTTTGGTGGAGGTGTGCGCCAGGGGGAGCGGGTCCCTAGCATCAAATCGGTGACTTGGTTGGTTCTACAAGGTAAGGTTTGTTTGGTGGTCACGCATTAGGTGGTTATTGGGGTTGGCAAGGGGTTACCCTGGAGGAATCTGTGTGGGTGTGTGTGTCCTCACGGTGGATATGTTGTGGGTGTCAGGGGGAGGGTTTTTGCTGGGGTTCCCGAGGAGCGATTGTAGGCGGTTGAACCAGTGTGCTGTATTATTGGGGTATGCACGGGCGAGGGTGCCTCTTGGGGTTCAGCAGGAGGTATTTGTTTATGGAGTGCGTCCACTGGATGAGATGTATTGGGGTGTCTAGGGATGGCGAGGTTGCCTGGGGGTAGACCCGAGGGTGGATGTATTGGGGGTTCCTGCAGGTTGGAATTTGAGTTGGGTTCGTGCTAGGGGATAGGGTGCCTGGGTTCCAAGGAGGGTTGTCGGGGGTTCTCGCCCAGGTGGCATATTGGGGCACGCAGGGCAATACTGGGTGATATGCTTGAGGCTTTCCCCACGGAGGATAGTTGGGGCCAGTTACCATGGATAGTGGATATAGGGTGCGAGGGTATATGGTGTTTCCCCAGGAGGATCAGCCTGTGTGTTCCAAGGTGGAGCTATTGGGAGTATGCAGGGAGGGTGACTGGGTGTTCGCACAGGAGGATGTTTGGCTCGCGTGTCACCTGGTGTGGCGAGATATTGGGGTGCAGGAGGAGGGTAGTGCCTGGCGGTTCCCAGATTGGATTGTTGGTGGTTCCCAGCGCTGTGATTTATGGGGATTGGAAGGGGGGGGGGCGTTGGTCTTCAGCCAGGTGATGTTTGGGGTTCCCAGGTGGGATATTGGGCGTTGCAGGAGGCTCAAGGAGGATGTTAGGGAGTTTCCCAGGTGGATATTGGGAGTGCAGGGTAGGGGGTGCTGGGGGATTCCAGGAGGATGTGTAGGGCACGTTCACACAGGTGGATATTGGTGGGTGAAGCGGGGGGATGGCTGAGCTATCCCAGGAGGTTTTTGGGGCTTTTCCCAGGTGGAAATTGGGGTGCAGGGGGATGCTGGGGTTCCCGAGGAGTATGTTGGGGTTCCCAGGTGGATATTGGGGTGCAGGGAGCTCCCAGGTAGGATGTTTGGGGTTCCCAGGTGGATATTGGGGTGCAGGGGGGGATGCTGGGGTTTTCCCAGGAGGATGTTGGGGTTCACCAGGTGGATATTGAGGATGTTTGTGGCAGGGGTTAGGGGGGGATGCTGAGAATTCCAGGAGGAGTTGGGGTTCCACAGGTGGATATTGGGGGTGCAGGGGGATGCTGGGGTTTCCGTGAGGATGTTTGGGGTTCTCAGGGCTGGATATTAAGGGGTGCAGGGGTTCCCGCAGGAGGATGTGTTGGGGTTCCGAGGTTGGATATAGTACCGGACGGGTGCATGGGGAGGGTGTGGGGTTACCAGTAGAGGATGTTGGGGTTCCTCACAGGTTGTGACTGGTTTGGTGGATGCGACAGGGGTCGTTCGCCAGGAGGATGTTGGGGTTGCCAGGTGGATATTGGGGTGGCTGGGGAGGGTGCTGGGGTTCCCAGTAGGATGTTGGGTTGTCAGGTGATATTGGGGTGACAGGGAGTGTGTTGCTGGAGGTTGTTCCCTGCGAGGATGTTAGGGGGTATCCAAGAGGGGAATATTTGGGGTTGCAGGGGGGCCCCATCGCTCTCGCATGCCCCGGTTTCTGCGCATCCCCACCAGGAGGATGTTGCGCCTCAGCGCCTCATGCAGGTGGATATTGGGGGTGCAGCGAGTTATTCCAGGGAGGATGTTGGCTGTTACAGGTGGATATTGGGGGTGCAGGGGAGGGTGCTGGGGTTCCAGGAGTGATGTTGGGTTTCACTGAGGTGGATATTGGGGGTGCGAGGGGAGGGGGTAGCTTGGGGTTGTCTCCACCAGGAGGTAGTTGGGCCGTTCCCGAGGTGGATTATTGGTGGATGCAGGGGGTTGCATGGGGTTTCCCAGGAGGTGATTTGGGGTTCCCAGGAGGACTATTGGGGTTGCAGAGGCTCCCAGAGGCTAGGATTGTTGGGTTCCAGTGTGGGATATTGGGGTGCACTGAGGGAGGGTGGCTGGGGTTCCCAGAGGATGTTGTGGGTTTCCCAGGGTGAGATATTGAGGTGCCCGAGGGGGTCCAGGGGGGGATGCTGAGCTTCCAGGAGGATGTTGGCGGTTCACAGGTGAGATATTGGGTTGCTGGGCGAGGGTTCTGGGGTACCCAGGGAGGTGTTGGGTTTCCCAGGTGGATATTGGGGTGCAGGGGAGGGTGCTGGGTGGTTCCTCCAGGAGGATGTTGGGGTTCCCGAGGTGGATATTGGGGTGCAGGGGGGGTGCTGGGGTTCAAGGAGGATGTTGGGGTTCCCAGGTGGATATTGGGGTTCGCGCAGAGGCTGTGCCCAGAGGATGTTGGGGTTCCAGGTGGATACTTGGGGTTGCAGGGGAGGGTGCTGGGGTTTCCCAGGAGGGATGTTGGGGTTCCCAGGTGGATATTGGGTCTGCAGGGGGGATGCTTGAGCTTTTGTATACCACAGGAGGATGTTGGGTTCCAAGGTGGATATTGGGTGCCGGGGGATGCTGGGGGTTCCAGGAGGATGTTGGGGTATTCCCAGGTGGATATTGGGGTGCAGGGGCTCCCAGGAGGATGTATGGCTGGTTCCAGGTGG
>CM067102.1:4108113-4143932 GCA_034008185.1 Gorsachius magnificus | reverse complement strand
GACAAACCGGCTGCTCATGGCTTGGATGGGCGTACGCTTGCTGGGTAACAAACGGGCTGGGTGGCCAAGCCCTGAAAGTGGTGGTCAATGGGGTTCAATCTAGTTGGTGGCCGGACACAAGCGGTGTCCCCCAGGGCTCAGCTCTGGGGCCAGTTCTGTTCAGCATCTTCATCCATGACCTGGGCGAGGGGATCGAGGGCACCCCCAGCCAGTTTGCAGGTGACACCGAGCTGGGTGGGAGTGTGGATCTGCTGGGGGGCAGGGGGGCTCTGCAGAGGGACCTGGCCAGGCTGGATCCATGGGCCCAGCCCAGTTGGGTGAGGGTCAACAAGGGCAAGGGCCGGGTCCTGCCCTGGGGTCACCACAACCCCAGGCAGCGCTCCAGGCGTGGGGCAGAGGGG
Source organism: Gorsachius magnificus (assembly GCA_034008185.1). Classification (NCBI taxonomy): domain Eukaryota; kingdom Metazoa; phylum Chordata; class Aves; order Pelecaniformes; family Ardeidae; genus Gorsachius; species Gorsachius magnificus. The sequence continues at coordinate 4,143,531 of CM067102.1, read as the reverse complement.
CTGGAAAGCTGCCCGGCGGAAAAGGCCCCGGGGGGGGGGGTGGAGAGGGGGTGCCGGGGGGGGGCCGCCCCTCGAGGCTGGGGTCAGGGTTGGGCCCCTCCCTCCCCGAAGGCCCTGGGGGGGCTGGAGCGTGTCCAGAGAAGGGCAGCGGAGCTGGGGAGGGGTCTGGAGCCCCAGGCTGCGGGGAGCGCGGGGGGGGGGTCGGGCTCTGCTCCCAGGGAAGGGGCGATGGGACGAGGGGCAAGGGCCTCCAGTTGTGCCAGGGCAGGGTGAGGTTGGCCCTGGGGAACAATTCCTTCCCCCAAGGGCTGTCAGGGGCTGGAAGGGGCTGCCCAGGGAAGGGGTCGAGTCCCCAGCCCTGGGGGGATTTAACAGCCGGGCAGCCATGGTGCTTGGGGCCAGGGTTTGGTGGTGGGATGGCAGGGTTAGGGGAACAGTTAGGCTGGGGGAGTTTAAAGGGCTTTTCCAACCCAAACAATTCTGTGATTGTGTGATTTTGTTCCCCCCAGTCTAAACTCTTCCCCTGGTCTCACCTCATGTAACCCATTTCCCATCACCTCGCTCCTCCTGCCCCATCAGATGTTTCCTCACTGTGATCCCCATCAGCACCTCTCCATGCTGTCCCCCCTTCCTACACAGCAGGGGGCATCCAATGGCCTCAGCACCCCAAGGATGAAGCCCAAAATGGTTGGGGACACACACACACACGCACACATCCAATGAGGGATACCTGGCCAGGGTGACACCTGTGTTGAGGATACCAGGAGGGCTTGGAGAAGCTTTTGTCCCACACCTAAATATTTTAGGGATTGAACTGGGAGAGGCAGGCTTCAATTTGTCAGGAGGGGACAAGCTTGGTCATGGTACGTAACCACCTACAAAAACTTTATTACTTTTCAAGCCTCAGCGTAATTCCTGACTTGCAAATTTGAAGGAATTTGGCCGACTGGGCGTCTCACCAGGATGGTGTTGGCATTGGCATCTCCGGCACAGGGGTGCCTGGGGCTCCTGGATGCTCATCTAATACTCTTTTCCACCACTGTAACATCTCGTTGACATTCAGCTGGTGGCTTTTTGGAGCAGAAAGACCCAAGAACATCGTATTTTCTCTTCCAAGCTCCTTTGAGATGCCCAAGGTGCGGGACAGAGCCTGGGAAATGCCGGGTTCTCAACGTTTTGGTGTTTTCCCCATGACTTCTTTCTCCTGCTTCTCCTACTGCTTCAGACTCATGTTGTTCTTTTGGTGTAGTTTGGTTTGTGGGGTTTGTTTTTTTTCAAACATTTAATTTTGGGTAATTTTTTTCAATTTCATCTGTTTTATACAGAATAAAAGAGCTGTTACCTCCTTCCCCCCGCCCCAGGCACCTTGATCCAAGAAAGACCATTGCCATTGTCTTCTCTTGCGCCAAGGAGAGATGTGATTCTGCACAGAGGCTGCTGGAAACCAAGGTGATTTGGTCCACGCACTCTTCATTGCAAGCACAGAAGAGATCTGGTGAAGGAATGGGATTAAAACCAGCCCCGAAATATGTGCCTGGATGAGCTCAACGTGACCGCGTGCATGATGGGATGGGCCATGGGGTGGTTTTGTGGTACATCCGAGACAGGGTTCTGCTCTCAAATGACAACTTTACTGGAGGACACCATCCCTTGCTTCAGCGAGGTCACCTTGTGTGACCTTAAGGGTCTGACCTCAGCGGTGAAGGACCTCAGCAGCGACTGGGTCAGCCTCATTTACTCCAGGCTCTGCCCCAGTAACCACCAGTTTGTGGGGCACCGACTGCTGTTCCTTGGAGGACCAGCATGGGCTTGGCCGTCCGTGCAAGGAAACCAAACTTGAAGGCCAGAAGGACTCAGGGCTAACGCAGCTTCTCCCCACCCAACATCATTCCTCCCATTCCTGGGCCACAAATTTGTCCAGGACCCTTGTCCCCAACCCTTTGGAGCTGAGGGTCAAAAGCAGCTCCATGACACCCACCATGGTGGCCCATCTCCAAACTGGTCTTCTTCCTGACGAGGCAGCGGGGAGAGCCCAGGCCTGAAGGCCAGCGATGGGCAGGGGGTTTAGCCAGGTTGTCCCCAGCCAGGGTTGACCCCTGCTTCAGGATCTCTGACCCATGGCGTGGTGCACACCCCACCTTTGACTGAGTTTGATCTCTACGTCCCACGCTTTGTTAGGAAGAGGACAGAGAAGGGAAATGGCTTGGAGGGACAGAATTGTTTGACTGTGCTACCCGTTGCTCTCAGGACCAGCTCAAAACCCTCATTGCAGTTAGGAGCTGGATGGCCACAAACTGAGTTTCCTTGAGCCCACCTTGCTCCCTGGCTTCGAGCGGGTTTCTCGGCCGAGTGTGGCTTGGCAGATCCATCCCACAGCAGAACATTGTTTGTCCTTCAACTCTACTTTTTCCAACTGCTGCCGCAGAGCCCGTCTCACGCTTTCTGATGGGTCTCGCAGGCATTGGGGAAGGAGCTTCACCAGCATCGCCATGGCTGGTACACGAGGCGAGTCTGTGGGATGATCAGAAATTTCCCTTTTGGCTCTTCTGCTTTTCACAGGCTACTTCTTCCCCCCCTTCCACCTATCTCGAGATGGAGAGGGGACTTTGGGGTCCCACACCCAAACAGGGGCAATTTAATAGCACCAGGAGGGAGCAACCAGAGATGGAGACGGTCACTCTGGGGACGTGCTGGGGTCACAGCAGCCACTTGCTAAGAACTCAAAGGATCATGGAATGGTTGAGACGGGAAGGGACCTCTGGAGATCATCTGGTCTCATGCCCCTGCTCAAGCAGGGCCACCTGCAGCCACTTGCCCTAGATGGCTTTTGAATGTCCCCAAGGATGGAGACTCCTCTCTGAGCAACCTGTGCCAGTGCTCGTCACCCTCACAGTAAAACTGTGCTTCCCAGTGTTCACAGAGAACCTCCCGTGTTGCAGTTCGTACCCAGGGCCTCTGGTCCTGGCACCTGGCACTGCTGGAGAGACCCTGGCTCCACCCTCTAGGCATCCTCCCTATGGGTGTTTGTAGATGTTGATGAGATCCCCCTGAGCCTTCTCATCTCCAGGCTAGAGAGGCCCAGGTCTCTCAGCCTTTCCTCACAGGAGAGATGCCCCAGTCCCTTCCTCATTCTCGTGGCCCTTCACTGGACTCTCTCCAGTCCGTCCATGTCTCTCTTGTACTGGGCAGCCCAAAAATCCACACCCTACTCCAGGTACCTGCTGGAGTAGAGGCACTCCAGTGCTGAGCAGAGGGGAAGGATCCCCTCCCTCAACTTTCCTAGCCTGCTCCGACCCTCGGACTACTATCCCTTGCTGCTCTTCCATGTGGGTGCCGATGAAGTAGCAGTAAGTAGCCCGAGGGTGATCAAAAAAGAATTCAAAGCTTTGGGGTGATTAGTGAAGGAATCTGGAGCGCAGGTTATTTTTTCCTCACTCCTTCCAGTGGTGGGCAGAGACACGGGACAATATGAGCAGACTCAATCTATTAACATGTGGCTTCGCGACTGGTGTTGCCGCCACAACTTTGGGTTCTTTGACCACGGGATGGTCTACACGGCACCGGGCTTGCTCGAGTCAAACGGGAGCCAGCTTTCTCAAAGGGGGAAGAGGGTCTTTGCCCAGGAGCTTGCGGGGCTCATTGACAGGGCTTTAAACTAGGTGTGAAGGGGGAAGGGGAACCTATTGGGCTTGCCAGTGACAGGCTGGGGGATGAAACGCAAGGGTTAGAGGGACTGGGGGCTAGTATGAGCCTTCAACCTGTTGCCCAGCAGTGTGCCAGGGGCACTGCAGAGAAGTTGATGTCTGGCGGACGTGAGCCAGAGGCTCCTGAGGTAGTAGGAGCCAACAAGGAAAAGCCCGTGAAACACCTCAAAGTAAATGAGGGGTGTTCTGCTATGAAGGTGACAAGGCCGACAGCTCAGATGAAATGCCTCTATACAAACGCACGCAGCATGGGAAACAAACAAGAGGAGTTGGAAGCGATTGTGCTGCTAGAAAGCTACGACCTGATCGCCATTACGGAAACTTGGTGGGATGAATCCCACGACTGGAATGTAGCTATTGATGGCTACAGGCTGTTCAGAAGGGACAGGCGAGGAAGGAGGGGCGGAGGCGTTGCCCTTTACATCAAGAAATCATTAGAGTGTGAAGAGCTGGCCCTGAAGAATAGCCACGAGCAGGTCGAAAGCCTATGGATAAGAATCAGAGAGAGAGGCAACAAAGGGAACCTGGTGGTTGGTGTCTACTACAGACCGCCAGATCAAGAGGAGCCGACTGACGAAGCATTCTTCCTCCAACTCCGGGAGGCTTCGTGCTCGCAGGCTCTCGTCCTGCTGGGGGACTTCAACCACCCTGACTTCTGCTGGAAAACCAACATGGCAAGCTGTAGGCAATCCAGCAGGTTTCTCGAATGCATTGAGGACAACTTCTTAAGCCAGGTAATTGTCGTGGTTTAACCCGGCTGGCAACGAAGCACCACGCAGCCGCTCGCTCACTCCCCCCCTCCCTCAGTGGGATGGGGGAGAGAATCGGAGAAAAGAAAAAAAAAAGTAAGACCCGTGGGTTGAGATAGAGGCAGTTTAATAAGAGATAATAATAATAATAATAATAATAATAATAATAATAATAATAATGGTAAGAGAATATACAGAATATATAAAACAAGTGATGCACAATGCAATTGCTCACCACCCGCTGACCGATACCCAGCCTGTCCCGAGCCGCGATCACTCCCCCCGAGCCGCGATCACACAGCCTGAGCTGCGACCACTCTGCCCGCGACCGACCGACCCACCAACCCCCCCCCCCGGGCATGACGTTCTATGGTCTGGAATAGCTCTTTGGACAGTTTGGGTCCTAGCTGTGCTGTACTCCCAGCTTGTTATGCACCTGGCTGAGCAGGAGAAGCTCAAAAAGTCCTTGAGCAGTCTGAGCACTGCTTGGCAACAACTAAAAACATCAGCGTGTTATCAACATTCTTCTAGCACTGAATCCAAAGCACAGCACTATGCTAGCTTCTGTGAAGAAAATTAACTCTATCCCAGCCGAAACCAGGACAGTAATAGACACCCCTACCCGAGGGGATGCGATACTGGACCTGGTGGTCACCAATGCAAGCGAGCTCATCGGAAATGTCAAGATCGGAGGCAGCCTGGGCTGCAGTGATCATGCGCTGGTAGAGCTCACGCTCCAGAGGGAAATGGGAAGAACAAAGAGTATAGTCAGGACCCTGAATTTTAAAAAAGCAAACTTCCAGCTCCTCAAGGAGATAGTCAGAAGGACTCCCTGGGAAACGGTCCTCAGAGACAGGGGAACAGAACAGAGCTGGCAGATCTTTAAGGATGTGATCCACGGAGCGCAAGAGCTCTCAATCCCTAGGTGTAAGAAATCGGGCAAAGAAGAGAAGAGACCAGCATGGCTGAGATGAGAGATGCTGGTCAAACTAAGGAGGAAGAGGGAACTGCACAGGCAGTGGAAGCAGGGACAGGCATCATGGGAAGAGTATAGGGACGTGGCCCGGTTGTGTAGGAATGGGGTCAGGAAAGCCAAGGCTTAGCTGGAGCTAAACTTGGCTAGGGATGCAAAGAATAACAAGAAGGGTTTCTACAGGTATATCAGATGGAAAAGGATGGTTAAAGAAAGCGTACCCCTGCTGATGAGCGAGACTGGCAAGCGGGTAACAGCAGATGAGAAGGCCGAGTTACTCAACAACTTTTTTGCCTCAGTCTTCACTGGGAACCTCTCTCCTCACCCCTCCTGAGTTGATGGATGGCATGAGGGGAACCGGGAGGGCAAAACCCCTCCTGTTGTAGGAGAAGATCAGGTTCGTGACCACCTGAGGAACCTGAACACACATAAGTCCATGGGACCTGATGAGATGTATCCCGGAGTCCTGAGGGAATTGGCCGATGTAGTCGCCAAGCCACTCTCCATGATATTTGAAAAGTCATGGCAGTCAGGTGAAGTCCCTGGTGACTGGAAAAAGGGAAACATTGTGCCCATTTTCAAAAAGGGTAGAAAGGAAGACCCTGGGAACTACCGACCTGTCAGCCTCACCTCTGTGCCTGGGAAGATCATGGAACAGATCCTCCTAGAAGCTATGCTAAGGCACATGGAGGCCAGGGAGGTAATTTGAGATAGCCAGCATGGCTTCACCAAGGGCAAGTCCTGCCTGACCAACCCAGTGGCTTTCTATGATGGTGTGACAGCATCAGTGGACAAGGGAAAACCAATGGATGTCATCTCTCTGGACTTCTGCAAAGCCTTTGACACGGTCCCCCACAACATCCTTCTCTCTAAGTTGGAGAGCTATGGATTTGATGGGTGGACTGTTCGGTAGATAAGGAACTGGCTGGATGGCCGCATCCAGAGGGTAGTGGTCAATGGCTCGATGCCTGGATGGAGACTGGTGATGAGTGGTGTCCCTCAGGGGTCCGTACTGGGACCGGTGCTGTTTAATATATTAATCAATGACCTAGATAGCGAGATCGAATGCACCCTCAGCAAGTTTGCGGACGACACCAAACTGAGTGGTGCGGTTGACATGCCAGAAGGACGGGATGTCATCCAGAGAGACCTGGACAGGCTGGAGAGGTGGGCCTGTGTGAACCTCATGAGGTTCAACAAGGCCAAGTGCAAGGTCCTGCACCTGGGTTGGGGTAACCCCCAGTATCAGTACAGGCTGGGGGAAGAAAGGATGGAGAGCAGCCCTGCCCAGAGGGACTTGGGCGTGCTGGTGGATGAAAAGCTGGACATGAGACGTCAATGTGTGCTGGCGGCCCAGAAGGCCAACCCTACCCTGGGCTGCATCAGGAGAAGCGTGGCCAGCAGGTCGAGGGAGGTGATTCTGCCCCTCTGCTCTGCTCTGGGGAGACCTCACCTGGAGTACTGTGTCCAGCTCTGGAGCCCTCAGCGCAAGAAGGACATGGAACTGTTGGAGCGGGTCCAGAGGAGGGCTACTGAAATGCTCCGAGGGCTGGAGCCCCTCTCCTATGAGGCCAGGCTGGGAGAGTTGGGGGTGTTCAGCCTGGAGAAGAGAAGGCTGCGGGGAGACCTGAGTGTGGCCTTTCAGTACCTAAAGGGGGCCTATAGGAAAGATGGGGAAAATCTTTTTAGCAGGGCCAGCTGGACAGGACAAGGGGTAATGGTTTTAAACTAAAACAGGGTAGGTTTAGACTGGATATAAGGAGGAAATTCTTTACAACGAGGGTGGTGAAATCCTGGCAGGGGTTGCCCAGAGAGGTGGTGGAGGCCCCATCCCTAGGAACATTCCAGGCCAGGTTGGACGGGGCTCTGAGCAACCTGATCTAGTTAGCAGTGTCCCTGCTCCCTGGAGGGGGGTTGGACTAGATGACCTCTAGGGGTCCCTTCCAACCCCAAACATTCTATGATTCTATGATAACTTGCTGGCAGTGCTTCTCCAGCAGGAGAGCCCAGGACACCGTTAAGCCCCTTCACAGGAAGGGCACGTTGCTGCCTTGTGTTCAGCCTGGTGTCTACCAGGACCCCCAGAGCCTTTTCTGCAGCGCTGTTTTCCAGCTGGGTGACCCCCAGCATGTCCTGGTGCCTGGGGTGATTCCTCTCCAGCTACAGGACTTGGCACTTCCCCTTGTTGAACCGCATGAGGTTCCAATCAGCCCATTTCTCCAGGCTGGCGAGGTCCCTCTGGTGGCAGGATGACCCTCTGGTTTATCAGCCACTCCTCCCCGCTTGGTGTCACCAGCAAACTTCCTGAGGCTACGCTCTGCCCCATCATCCAGATCATTAATGAAGATGTCGAACTGGACCAGCCTGCAGCCCAGGTCATTCTGCACCCTGCGCCCCAAGCCTGCTGTGGCTCCAAAGAGCCAGCTTGCCAGCACTGGAGCAGGTCCAAAGCCCCGTGGCACACTTCACTGTGTCTACCCAGCAGTGCCGGCCTTGCTGCGTGTTAGCAGAGCGACTGTGAGTGGCAGGAGATTGATTCTGCTCCGTGCAACATCCTGGCAGAGAAAGGCTGGTGCTGGGAGTCACCTTCTGCTATGGCCAGCAGAGGCCACCCCATCCACAGACCATGTCCAGCCTTGGAAACCGGGTCCGCCAGAGTGGGCTGGGGAGACATCACACTGGAAACAGAGATGGCTGAGCAGCTCTAGGGTCAATGCAATGGAGGACAATGTTCTACTGATGCACGCACAAAGAGCCTGGACTCACAGAGATACACCCTGACCCGTTAAGATGTGAAAGAGGTTTCTAAAGACGGGTTTCTGCATCTGAAGTGGAAAGACTGAACATGGACAATCATCAGCTATTATCATAGAATCATAGAATCTTTGAGGTTGGAAAAGCCCTTTAAGCTCCCCCAGCCCAAACATTCCCCTACCCCTGCCATCCCACCACTAAACCCTGTCCCCAAGCACCTCGTCTGCCTGGCTTTTAAATACCCCCAGGGATGGGGACTCGACCCCTTCCAGTGCCTGACAGCCCTTGCGGGGAAGGAATTGTTCCCAGTGCCCAACCTCACCCTGCCCTGGCACAACTTGAGGCCGGTGCCCCTCGTCCCATCGCCTGTTCCCTGGGAGCAGAGCCTGACCCCCTGGCTCCCCCCTCCTCTCAGGCAGTTGTAGGGAGCAATGAGGGCTCCCCTCAGCCTCCTCTGCTCCAGGCTGAACACCCCCATCTCCCTCAGCTTCTCCCCAGCAGCCCTGGGCTCCAGATAAATACGTTATCCCAGAGTCGCTACCACCATCACTGATGGGCTTGGCCTTGGCCAGAAGCGGGTCCATCTCGGAGCCAGCTGGCATTGGCTTTATAAGACACAGGGGAAGCTTCTGGCAGCTTCTCACAGAAGCCACCCCTGTAGCCCCCCCTGCTACCAAAACCTTCCCATGCAAACCCAAAACACAGGGCTGTGGACAGCAGGAGGGCCAGATCCTGGCAAGGGCTGGAGAATAGGTAGAGCAGGCAGCAGTGGGGCTGGTTGGCAAGCAGGATGAAAATAGAAGACAAAAGCCATTCCCTAACTCGATAGCTTTTTCTCTCCCGTGTCCTGTTGAAGAGGGGAGAGACAGAACAGCTTTGGGGGGCACTGGGTGTCCAGCCAGGGTCAATCCATCACACCCCGCCAGACCTACGTCACTCCAGCATGCCACCGAGCATCAGTCACAGCCACCTACGTGGGGCCAGAGGCTCTGAAACTGGTGCCAGAGCCCCAGTTCCCTGTAGGCTTCAAGGTCCCCCACGCTCACAACCCTGAGCGCTGGGACGGGTCTTTGGCCTCTGCTGGTCCCTTCCAGGCCACGTCCTCCCTTCTCTCTGCGTGGTGCTTGCTGGGAACCTTGAAGCAAATCGCTTTGTCTTTTCAACACCTTGTGACGAATGCAAGACGCCAACACCCCCGGCCCGCAAATACCCGCTCTCTCTGTTGCCATGGAAACAGAAGACTATTATGTTTTAATATTTTCAAGCTATATAAAGACTCGAAACACCTTTCAGCCCCCCAACAATTAAACAAGAGAAGCGCCCGTCCGTTGAGGTACATTTGCAAAAGCCACAGCAGCAACGCTCCCCCTCCCCTTAACTGCTCCACCCCCATTACGTTTATCCACGTCTCCACGTCGCACCCAGCGTCAAATTCTTCTGCGTGTGCTGGGAAAGGGAGGCTCTGGGATCAGGGACATGGAGGTGTGGGCATCCCCTCGAAGGCAAGCACAGGGGCAGCTTTCTCCACCTCTAGCCCGGCCAACGGGATGGCTGCTCCTTGTTGAGGAGGGTTCAGAAGGAGCATCCTCGTGGTGCCCAGATCTACCCCGTCAGAGGTAAACACAGCTCACTGGGGTCAGTTCACATCTGCGTGTCCTTGCATCCAGCTCCTGGCTTTCTCCTGATGGGCTTTACCTCTTCTGGACCCAGCTTGCTTATCCCAAGCCCAAACCAAGGTGGGATGCAAACAGCAAAAAGTTGCACCCACAGTGAGACAAGGGAGAGGGGCTGAGGAGGTCCAGGATGTCCTGCCATCCCAAATGGTCCATCAAAGGGCCTCAAAGCACCACACTGATGTCAACGATGTGACCCTCACAGTGCCCTCAGGAGCCTGGGATGTATCTGCTCAGAGTAAGGGGCAGCCGAGAATCACAGAATCATTGAATAACAGAATCCCAGGTTGGAAGGGACCTCAAGGATCATCTGGTCCAACCTTTCTGGGCAAGAGCCCAGTCTAGACAAGATGGCCCAGCACCCTGCCCAGCTGAGTCTTAAGTGTCCAGTGTGGTGGAGTCAACCACTCCCCTGGGAAGATTATTCCAATGGTTGACTGTTCTCATGGGGAAAAATTTCCCTCTCATGTTCAAATCGGAATCTTCTCAGGATTAACCTGTACCCATTGCCCCTCATCTTTTCCACAGGACTCCTTGTGAAAAGGGAGTCTCCATCTTCTTTGAGAAAACAACGCCTTGTGACTCACCACCCCCGGCAGTCACTGCCATGGCCACGCAGGAGGACATTGCAGAGGGGAACCGGAGGTGAGCAGGTCGCATGGGGCTGCAGGCCTGAGGTTGTTGTGGCCATGTGTGTGGTGAAAAGGTCTGATAAATGATTCACAGATCCATCTGAGGTGGGTGCTGGACTCCATGGGAAAGTGGGGCAGTATTTTGGGACTCCCACACATAGGGCTAATGGGGAACATGCAGATAGGGGAAGAGTGGCCCACGGATCTCCCACATAGGTCAGCTGGGGACCCTACGTAAAGGGGAGTCGTGACCTGAGTCCCTAAACCTTACATCAAGGTGGTGACAAGGACACAGGACCCTGTGTGAGTGGCCCTGGGACCCTGCAGTGAGGGAAGGTGGTTTCATGGGGACTGCCTGGTGGTTGGTCTGGGGACCACAGCAAGGGAGGACCATGAGGGATGCCCCTCCATGGGTGTCCCTGGCACCCTGCAGCACGGCTGGAAGGTGATGTGGACATGGGAGGTGGTGGGGGCAGTGGCTTTGGGACACCTCAGTGAGGGGGGGAGATGACAGGACCGTGCATGGTTGGTCCAAGGACTCTGTGGATGAGGAAGGTGATGTGGACACGGGAGGTGGTGGGGGCAGTGGCTTTGGGATACCTCAGCAAGGGAGGGAGATGGGCTACAAAAATGATCCGAGGGTTGGAGCCCCTCTCCTCTGAGGCCAGGCTGGGAGAGTTGGGGTTGTTCAGCCTGGAGAAGAGAAGGCTGCGGGAAGAGCTGAGTGTGGCCTTTCAGTACCTAAAGGGGGCCTATAGGAAAGATGGGGAAAATCTTTTTAGTAGGGCCAGCTGGACAGGACAAGGGGGGATGGTTTTAAAGTGAAGCAGGGTAGGTTTAGACTGGATCTAAGGAAGAAATTCTTTCCAGTGAGGGAGGTGAAACCCTGGCAGGGGTTGCCCAGAGAGGGGGTGGAGGCCCCATCCTTGGGAACATTCCAGGCCAGGTTGGCCGGGGCTGTGAGCAACCTGATGTGGTTCAAGGTGTCCCTGCTCCCTGCAGGGGGGTTGGGCTGGGTGACCTCTAGGGGTCCCTTCCAACCCAAACCATTCTGTGATTCTATGATTCTATGACAGGACCCTGCATGGTTGGCCTAAGGACCCTGTGGATGAGGAACGGTGACATGTGATGGGCACAGAATGTTTTTGCTGGGGGTCTGTAGCAGCCAGCGGGGCAGACGTTTGCTTTTGAGAGTTTTGGGTTTTGTTGTTGCTGTTATCGCCAGTTTTTAGCGGCGTTTTGTCTTTGTGCATCCTCTGCCCCATCCCTTTTTTTTTACAGTTTGTCTGGTGCTTCCTTGGTATTTTTTTCCTTTTTTTTCTAATTGATTCTTTTCTGTCTTTCCCCTCTATTTTGGCCAGGCTTTTGTGGGCTCATTGGCTGATCTTAACAATTACTTTCGGCAGGGCTTTCCAACCAGCTGCTTTTTCACCTTGTTTTAGCAGCCTTTTTCCCCCAGAAGGGCCTTGTGGGGCGGTTTTCCTGCCAGCCTGAATTCCGGTGGGGTTTTACCTATTTACTCAAAGTGGTGTGGCTTTTGTGTCTTTGGTGGGTTATTTTTCCATCCCCAGCAGGCGCTTGCAGGGTCTGTTGACGTATTTATTGACCAGGGTGGTTTTTTTTGGGGGGTGTGTGTGGTATTAAATCGGGGCATTTTCCCTCCCTCTTAGCCCTCCGAGTTTGCTAACTGCTTTTGTGTGAGGCCTTTAGTTTGGTTTCTGGGCGCGTTTCTCCTCCTTCCCTCCCTCATTCACCCCGCCACCCCTCCCGGCAGTTGTTTTGGGGGCCCTTTGGTGAAGATTATCAATTTATTGTACCAGAGGTGTTGATTTTGGGGGTCCTGACAGGAGCCTTCTGGAAACTTCCAGGGCCTTCTGCAGCAGCTGGCGCCTGTCAGCCGTTCCCTGATGTTCAGGTTGTTAGCTGCCCCCTGATTGGCAGGTTGTTATCTGCCTCCGGATTGGCTGGTGAGTGAGGGCAGCTTGGCTGTGGTGAGGGCAGGCTGGGGCCGTTGGGCTGAGGCGGGGGCTGCGAGGGGCCGCCGGGGGCGCGGAGCCTGTCCCCGTGCCACAGGGGGCTGCTGTGGAGGCAGTGTGGCACCGGCCTCGGGGCTGGTGTGGCCGTGGCCTCGCTGGTGGGAGGTGTGTGAGAGCCGTGGCGCTGGGGTTGTGCTGTTGGAGCTGCTGCTGCTTGTCGGAGAGAGCCTGGCCCTGGGCTGGGCTGGGTGGCGGGTGCTGGCGGAGAGGTGGGACGTGTGTGAGGCAGTGAGGTAAGAGCACTTTTCTCCACAGGCTTACAAAGGTTGTCAAAGGCAGCAAGAAGGGGCTTCTGTGAGGGTGGCAGTAGGGGGAGTGGGGCGAAGGAGGTTGTAGTGAGGTGGGTGTTGTTCTCTGCTCGCAGGGAAGGGGCGATGGGACGAGGGGCACCGGCCTCAAGTTGTGCGAGGGCATGGTGAGGTTGGGCATTGGGCACAATTCCTTCCGCAAAGGGCTGTCAGGCCCTGGAAGGGGCTGCCCAGGGAAGGGGTCGAGTCCCCAGCCCTGGGGGGATTTAACAGCCGGGCAGCCGTGGCGCTTGGGGCCAGGGTTTGGGGGTGGGATGGCAGGGTTATGGGAAGGGTTGGGCTTGATGATCTTAAAGGGCTTTTCCAACCTCACTGATTTTATGATTGTCGGAATGCTGAGTGAGGTAGGGTCCCTGGTGCCACAGGACATGGAAAAGGTGGAGGTACGGAACGCCGCCGTCACCAGCTCATGCGACTGGAGTGCTGCGACAGATGCAAACGGGCTCTGCAGGACCGACCCGCAGGGGGCTGGCTGTTGAGTGAAGGAGCAGCTAATGGGTTTGGAGATGTCCATTGGGACAGATGAGTTGCTGTCTGGTGTGTGGTCTGCCTAAAGGCGGCTCAGGTAGCTGTTTTGTGGTTTGTTCCCCAGGTGAGCAGCGCTCGTTTGTGCTGGGGCCCTTGTCCTTACTTCTGTGCCTGAGCATCGTTGTGGCCGTGAGGTTTCCTGCACACCCTCATTCCTGGTGCGTGGAGTTGCCCTTTGTGAGGAAAGTGTTGCAAAGGGTGGTGTGGACTTGGAGGTGGGGTGAGACAGTAAGCAGAAGAGCGTGTTGTGTTTTCTCAAGGATTCCCTTGCTGCCTGCTGCAAACTTTTCCCCTTCAGAGAGATGTGTAGGAGCCCTAAGGGCTGCTGGAGATGAATAGTTGCGGAGTGGGAGAGTGGTTGGGCAAGGAGTCTGATGCTTTGTGCAGCCCCTTTGTTGCCTTTCCTGTTGCAGAGTATGGGGAGATGCCTTGGGCGGTGATGGTTCCTGTAGGGAAGGAGCTGAGCCCTTTGTGTCAGAGTGCTGCAGGTTACGGAATGGGGACACAGAGGCCAGTGCTGAACCCATGTGAGGAAATTACCCGCTGTTCCTTCCCCTCCCCCTCGGCCCCTCCCTTCTCCTTCCTTTCCCCCTGCACATCTTCATGTTTTGCCATAGGGAACCCAACGCAATGTCCTGCTGAGCCCTGGCTTTGTGGTGGGTGAAGCTGGAAGAGTGGTGCGTGAAGGAAGTGGAGGCGTCTGAGGCTGGGATGCAAGAGAAGTTTATTGCGGGGAGAAAAAACGGAAAAGGCAGGAGCGCCAAGTGGAAGGGATCGGGTCTGGGTGCCAGAAGGGCGACCATCAGCCGATGTCCCTTGGGTGCAGGAGATTGTGCCAGAGAACCGAGGTCTTCATGCCCTGCAGTGGGAGCAGCCCAGTGGAGGTCCCCCAGTGGTCATTAGCTTGCAAAAACGTGCTTGCAGGGGAGATCAGTGGACCTAGGAGAAGGGTGGATGCAAAGAAGGAAGTGGGAGAAGAGGAGGAGGTACAGAGCCGAGGTTCCCAGCCATCGAAGGCTGTTCCTTGTCCTGCTTCCTTGCTGGGTGGCTGGAGAGGGGAGCTGTGGAGGGCAGGTCCCCGTGCCAGCAAGAGCCCGGAGGTGCGTCCTCAGTGCATGGCGTGGCTTCCAGGGTGTGGGTGGTTGGTGTGAGGGGTGGTGTGGAGGGCCCTCAGCAGGGGTAGCAGCCTCTTCTGCCCCCGAAGCAGCCCAGGCCTCCCAAGCCGTAGCCGTAGCCGAAGCCGAATCGTCCGGAGGAGACGGGCACTCCCTGGGCGCTGAGTTCGCTGCCCACGGCAGCGGATGAGGAGGATCCGACGGCGGTGCTCTGTGGGAAGGAGGTGAGGATGGGTCCTGGCAGGGTGACGACGACGGTGGAGGGCTGGATGACGACGCGTGAGTCCTGGCACTGCGTGACGCAGGGCTCGTTGCAGCTGTTAGCCAGCGGGGTGGGTCCGCAGGGGCGGCAGAGGTCGTAGCAGGCCATGTGTGTGGTGTGGAGGGTGCCTGGAAGAGAGGGTGTTGAGGAAGCGTCGGGGCATGGTGTGTGCAGGAGGAGGTCAGGGGAGTGGGGAGGGGTGGTAGTGGGTGTGTGTGGAGGGTGGCGTTGTGGAGGGGTTGAGGGTGGGTCGGGGTGGTGGAAGAGAGGGTGCAGGTGGGGGAGGAGGAGGAGGAGGAGGGTGAGGGTGTTGAGGCTCACCTTTTGGCGTTGGAGGAGAAGGCGTCAGGAGAAGTGTGTGAGGGCGAGAGGCGCTGGGCCGTCTTTTATGCTGGTCGTGGCGGGGCGGGCCGGCCTTTGCGCATGCGGGCGTTTTGCAGGGAGCGTGTGTTGGGTGCCAGAGGCTGGGGAGTAATGAGGTGGGGTGTGTTGTCCTTCCCGCAATTCTGCAATGTCATGTCTTCCTCTTGAGGTCGTGTCCAGGTGGCCCTGGCGGCACCTTTTAAGTGAGAGTAGGTGTTTGGGAGGATTTGCATGGCAGGTGTGTGTCAGGGCATTTGGCAGGCGTGGCTAAAGCGTTGGAGAAGTGGGGTGTCATCAGCGAGGTTGTATTGTGGCAGTCGTGTGGTGTGGTTTGCGGGTATGTTTTGAAGAGGGGGCCCCATTTTCTTTCAGCCCTGGAAGGCTGGTCAGGACTGTGGAGGTGTTTAGACTCTGCCCCCTGCATCGTGGTTCATCCATCCCTGGTTTGGGCATTTGGCAGGCGTGGCTAAAGCGTTGGCAAGTGGGGTGTCGTCTGCGGGGTTGGATGAGCCTGTCATTAGGCCTGGCCTTTGCCATTGGTGTGCTGTGTGTGCATCTTGGTGCCCCTCTGCTCACAAGGTTGTAGCTGGTCTAAGGTGGCTGCCTGTTTGGGCTTGTGCCCCCTTGGTGCCATCCGTGGTGGTGGCAGCACAAGGAGGCAGAGGAGGGCTGCTTGCGAGAGCCGGCCGTTGTCCTGTCAGCCCTGGTGAGAGCTCAGAATCCCTGGGATGTGGGCAGCCCTGCCAGGCTCCCCAAAGGCTTGTGATGGCCCCTCCGTAGCGCTCCCCTTAGCTGGGGCTGACTGCCTTGTGGCCTGGGCTGTGACGTGACGCAGTGCTTGGGCTGTGGCGTGATACGTCCAAAGAAGGGCAATGAAACTTGTGAAGGGTCTGGAGAACAAGAGTTGTGAGGAGCAGTTGAGGGATCTGGGGGTGTTTAGTTTGCAGAACAAGAAGGCTGAGGGGAGACCTTATGGCTCTCTACAAGTCCTGGAAGGGAGGTTGTAAGGAGATGGGCATCAGACTCTTATGCCTGGTAACAAGTGATGGGAGAAGAGGGAACGTCCTCAGATCTCGCTGGGGAGGTTGAGATTGGATGTAGGGACAAATGCTGTCACAGGAAGGGTTGCCAAGTAGTTCGAGGAGGCTGCCCAGGTCAGTGGTTGAGTCAGCATGCCGGGAGGTCTTGAAAAGGTGAGTAGGCATGGTGCTTAGGGCCAGGGTTTAGTTTTGGCCTTGGTAGCATTAGGTTAACGGTTGGAGTTGATGAAGTGAAGGGTGTTTTCCATCCTCGATGATGCTGTGATTGTAGCTGGGTCAGCCTGCAGGGGCAGGTGAGTTTGTGGAGAGGCGGTGAGTGTGGGGAGAGGCAGAGGGGGAGTGGGAGCGGCAGTCGGGGGAGGCTGGTGAGCCAGGGCCTTTGGGGTCTGTAGATGAGGTGAGTGCCGAGGGGTGAGTCCACTTCTATGCAGAGTGTTTGGTGAGGTCTGTGGTGAGCGTGATCTGGTTGCTGTGGCAGAGGATATCGTAAGTGCTCCCGGAAAGCACTGCCCATTCCAGGAGGGCCAAGAAGGTGGAGTCATCAGCCTGGATTTACCAAGCGTAGATCATGCTTGACTGACCTGTGTTTCTGCTTGGCTGAAGGATTCTACAAGCGGCTTGCAGAAGTCTCACAATCGCTTCCCCTTGTTCCCATCAGGAAGGTCAACTTACTGGACGTCTGCTGGAAATAGAACACAGCAGAGAAGAAACAGTCCAGGAGGTTGCTGGAGTGTGTGGACGGTAACTTCCTGACACAGCTGGTAACTGAGCCTAGCGGGGTTGGTGCCTCGCTTGAGGGGCTGTTTCCAAAGAGAGGACTGGTGGGGAGAGGTGGTGGTCGGAGGCCGTCTTGGGCCTAGGGACCATGAAATGATAAAGTGCTGGATCCTTGGCAAAGTAAGGTAGGGGGTCAGCAAAACCACTACCATGGACTTCTGGAGGGCAGACTTTGGTTTGTTTAAGACACTGGTGGGGTGGGTCCCTTGTGAGGCAGTCCTGAAGGGCAGAGGGGTCCAGGGAGGGTGGGCATTCTTCAAGAAGGAAGTCGTAAAGGTGCAGGAGCTGGCTGTCCCTGCGTGCTGTAAGACGAACTGGCGGGGAAGACGACCATCCTGGCTGAACAGGGAGCTTTTCTGGGACTCAGGATGAAAAGGAGAGATTACCGTTTTTGGAAGAAGGGCAGGTAACTCGGGAACAGTAGAGGATCTCGTCAGGTGATGCAGAGAGGAAATTAGAAAGGCAAAGCCCAGCTCAAACTCAACCTGGCCACTGTTGAAACAGATAACAAAACCTGTTTTTACAAATACATGAACAACAGACAGAGAGCCAAGGAGAATCTGCATCCTTTTATTGGATGGGGAGGGGAACGTTGTCACCAAGGACGAGGAAAAGGCTGAGGTACTTAATGCCCCCTTTGGTTCAGTCCTTAATAGTCAGATGGGTTATCCCCAGGGTGTTCATCCCCTGAGCTGGAAGATGGGGATGGAGAGCAGAATAAACAGCCCAAATTCCAGGAGGAAGCAGTTCACAACCTGCTGGGCCACCTGGGCATCGACAAGCTAATGGGGGAGATGGGATCCACCTGAGAGTAAAGCCCCTGACAGCATTTCCCACATCATTCTCCTGGGAGAAACCGGCTGCTCATGGCCTGGACAGGCATGGTCTTCAGTGGGTAAAAAGCCTGGCTGGATGGCGTGGCCCAAATAGTTGTGGTGAATGGAGTTAAGTTCATTTGGTGGACGGTCACAAGTGCCAGTGTTTGCCAGGGCTCAGTGCTGGGACCAGTTCTATTTAATCTCTTTATGCATGATCTGGACGAGGGGCGCGACTGCACCATCAGTCACTCTGCAGCTGAAACCAAGTTGGGTGGGTGTGTTGATCTGCTGGAGGGTAGGATCTGGACAGTCTGGCTGGATGGGCCGAGGCCAGTCACATGAGGTTCAAGAAGGCTCAGTGCTGGGTCCTGCCCTTGGGTCTCAAGGACGCCATGCAAGGCTACAAGCATGGGGAAGAGTGGCTGGAAAGCTACATGGAGAAAAGGCCCTGGGGGTGTTGGTCGACAGGCAGCTGAATATGAGCCAGCAGGGTGCCCAGGTGGCCAAGAAGGCCAAGGGCATCCTGGCTTGTATGAGGAGTGGTGTGGCCAGCAGGAGCAGGGCAGTGACAGTGCCCCTGTGCTGGGCACTGGTGAGGCTGCCCCTTGACTGCTGGGTTCAGGGTTGGTCCCCTCCCTCCCCGAAGGACGTGGAGGGGCTGGAGCATGTCCAGAGAAAGGGCAGCGGAGCTGTGGAGGGGTCTGGAGCCCGAAGGCGCGGGAAGCAGGCTGGGGGAGCTGGGGGCGTTCATCCTGGAGCAGAGGAGGCTGAGAAGAGACCGTATTGCCCTCTAGAACTGCCTGAGCGGAGGGGGGAGCCGGGAGCGGGCGTTGGTCTCTTCAGCCAAAAGAAGTGATAGTAGAAAAGGAAATGGAGTCAAGTTGCGTGAGGGGAGGTTCACTTTGAGTGTTAGGGAAAATTTGTTCACCAAAAAGATTGTCAAGCACTGGAAGACGCTGCCTGTGGAAGTGGTCAGGTCCCTATTCCTGCAGGTATTTCGAAGACATGTTGACGAGGCACTTAGGGACCTGGTTCAGTGGTGGACTTGGTCGTGTTTGATTAACACTTGGAGCATGTGATCTGAAGGGTCTTTTCCACCCACCATGATTCTTTGATTCTAAGTGTGTGCTGCCCCGTGGAGCTTGGTCAGTGTCATGGGTGGGTGTGCCTGAGCGTGTGCAAGGCTTAGTTTGGGCAAGAGAAGGGCTTGTGCCCTGTGCTGGAAGCCCAGTGCGTGCCAGTGGGTGTTGTTGCTGAGGACCTATTTCCTAAGAGAGGTCTTGTGGCATTTTCTCCACTAAGCCTGATGTCCTGTTGAGCCCCAGCTTTGTTGTGGGTGAAGTTGGAGGAGCGTTGGGTCAGGGAAGGAAGTGAAGGCATCTCAGGGTGGGATGTAGGAGAACTTTACTGAGGGGAGAAGAAACTGAAAAGACAGGAACACCAAGTGGAAGGGAGCCAGTGTGAGGTTCAAGTAGGGTGCCCATCAGCCTGGGTCCGTTGTGTACAGGAGATTGTGCCAGAGCACCGAGGTCTTCATGGCCTGCAGTGGGAGCAGCCCAGCGGAGGTCCCGCAGTGGTCTTTGTCTTGTGAGAAGGTGCTTGCAGGGGAGAGTAGTGGATGTAGTAGAAGGGGCGATGCAAAGAAGGAAGTGGGAGAAGAGGAGGAGGTACAAGGGCCATGTCCTGCCTGTGCTAATGTTGACCCAGGAGTCTGTTGTCATCTTTTCTGTCCCCTTTCCAGTTGAGGAGAGAGAGGGATAGAGGGGCTTGGTGGGCACCTGGCATCCAGCCACAGTTGACCCAGCACACCTGATGAGCTTGTGTGAGAAGCATGGGTTGAAGTGCATTAGCGTGTCCAAGCCTTTCTTGGGCAAGAGAAGGGCTTGTGTCATGGTCTGGAAGCCCCCTGGGTACCAGTGTGTGGTGTTGCTGTGGTCATAGTTCCTAAGCGAGGTGTTGTGGCCCTTTTCCAGGCCTGCTGATGGCCTCTCGAGCCCTGGCCTTGTGCTGGGTGAGGTTGCATGAGCCTTGGGAGAAGAAAAGAAGAGGAGTTTTTTCAAGTGAGCTGAGGTGAGTGTTTTGCAGGCTGTTTGTCAGGCGAGCAGCGATCGTTACTGAGGCAGATGAAATGAGGTAATTAGGCAGTGTTGTGGGACTGGGTGTACGCAATGTGGAGGGAGCTGGCTGATGTCCTTGGGAGGCCTCTCTCCTCGAGCTTGGAAAGGTCGTGGTGCCTGGGGGCAGCTCCTGAAGACTGGACAAAGGCCTTGTATCTTGAAGAAGTTTAAGAAAGAGGATCTGGGCAAGGAGAGGGTGGTGAGCCTGATAGAGTTTCTGTAGAAGGTGTTGGAGGAAGCCCTCCCGTAAAGCACTGCCGAGCCCAGGAAGGACGAGAAGGTGATGGTGGAAATCATTTTGGCCCAACTCCTTGTCTTCTGGGATGAAAGAACCGGGTGTTGGAAGAGGGGAGAGCGGTGGCTGTTGTTGAGGTGTACTTGAGTGAAGCCTTTGTCCCTGTCTGCCATTGCATGCTCCAGGACAAGCTGGGAAAGCATGGGTTGCGTAAGTGGCCAGTGAGGTGGAGTGCAGAGGGGCTGAAGGGCTGTGCCCAGAGGCTTGTGATCGGTGGCAGGAGAAGAGGCCCAAGTGAAAAGAGGTGGATTTGTGTGGGCAGAGGCCCATGGCAAGGCTTTTTCAGTGTGAGGGAGGTCAAAGAGGTGGTGGAGACTCCTCCGTCCTGGGACATACTGAAGCCCTGACTGGCCATGGTCCCGGAAAACCTGTTCTAGCTGGCCCTTCTTGAGCACGGGGGTTTAAGCAAGCGCTCTCCAGAGGTTCCTGCTGATATAAATGATTGCAAGGGGAGAGTAAGGGAGAATTCACATCTGAAAACCTTGGTTTCCACAAGTGCTGAGATTGTGTCATGTTCTGGAAGCCCCCCAGGTGCCAGTCTGTGTTTGTGGTGGTAGTGGTGGAGACGTATTTCCTCGGAGAGGTCCTGTAGCCGTTTTGCACCCACCCCGATGTCCTGATGAACCCTGGCTCATGGTGAATTCTTGATACTGATGAAGTTCGAAAAGCCTTGACAGAATAAATGAAGAGGAAGTGTCTCAGGCTGGGATGCAGGAGAACTTTATTGAAACCAAAGAGGGAAAAGTCGAGAGCATGAAGTGGAAGGGAGCGGGTCTGGTGTGCCAGTAGGGCGACCATCAGCTGAGGTCCCTTGCGTTGTAGGAGATTGTGCCAGAGCACCAAAGTCTTCATACCCTGCAGTAGAAGCAGCCCACCAGAGGACTCCCGGTAGTCTTTGCGTTGTGAGAAGGTGCTAGCAGAGGAGAGTAGTGGACCTACGTAGCAGAAGTGTCAATGCAAAGAAGGAAGTGGGAGAAGAGGAGGAGTTACAGAGCCCATGTTCCCGGCCATCGAAGGCTGTTCCCTGGCCTGCTTCCCTGCTGGGTGGCTGGAGAGGAGGAGCTGTGGAGGGCAGGTCCCCGTGCCAGCAAGAGCCCGGAGGTGCGTCCTCAGTGCATGGCGTGTCTTCCAGGGTGTGGGTGGTTGGTGTGAGGGGTGGTGTGGAGGGCCCTTAGCAGGGGTAGCAGCCTCTTCTGCCCCCGAAGCAGCCCAGGCCTCCCAAGCCGTAGCCGAAGCCGAATCGTCCGGAGGAGACGGGCACTCCCTGGGCGCTGAGTTCGCTGCCCACGGCAGCGGATGAGGAGGATCCGACGGCGGTGCTCTGTGGGAAGGAGGTGAGGATGGGTCCTGGGAGGGTGACGACGACGGTGGAGGGCTGGATGACGACGCGTGAGTCCTGGACGCGGGCGCTGGTGCTGGCGGGGTGGCGCGCGGGGTCGGGGCTAAGGCAGAGGGTGTTGAGGAAGCGTCGGGGCGTGGTTTGTGCAGGAGGAGGTCAGGGGAGTGGGGGGGGTGGTAGTGGGTGTGTGTGGAGGGTGGCATTGTGGAGGGGTGAGGGCTGTTGAGGGTGTGGTCAGAGGGTGGTGGAAGAGAGGGTGCAGGTGGGGGAGGAGGAGAGGAGGAGGGTGAGGGTGTTGAGGCTCACCTTGTTGGCGTTGGAGGAGAAGGCGTCAGGAGAAGTGTGTGAGGGCGAGAGGCGCTGGGCCGTCTTTTATGCTGGTCGTGGCGGGGCGGGCCGGCCTTTGCGCATGCGGACGTTTTGCAGGGAGCGTGTGTTGGGTGCCAGAGGCTGGGGAGTAATGAGGTGGGGTGTGTTGTCCTTCCCGCAATTCTGCAATGTCATGTTGTGTCTACATGGCCCTGGCGGCAGCTTTTAAGTGAGTGTATTAGAGGCCAAATTCTTGGTGTTGTGGTGCATGTCAGGGCAGGCAGGAGACACAGACAAAGCTTAGGACAGTTGTGGTGTCAACAGTGAGGTGATTCCATGGCTTTCATGTGGTATCATTTGCAGGTTCATTTTGATGAGGTAGCCCCATTTATGCCTGCGCAGCACCAGTGGCAAGCTGTTTGGCGCATTAGAAAGGGTAGACAAAAGATGACAAGAGGCTCCTGGGTCATGATTAGCACAGGGAGATCATAGAATCGTTGAATGGGTCGTCTTGAAGCGACCTTTACAATCATCCACTTCCAACCTGCAACACCTTCTCACAAGCCAAAGACCACCGAGGGACCTCGGCTAGGCTGCTCCCACTGACAGGGACGAAGACCTCGGTGCTCTGGCACAATCTCCTGCACACAAGGCTGATAGTCGCCCTACTTTGACCTCACATTGGCTCCCTTCCACTTGGCGCTCCTGCCTTTTCAGTTTTTTCTCCCCGCAATAAACTTCTCTTGCATCCCAGCCTCAGACGCCTCCACTTCCTTCACGCACCACTCTTCCAGCTTCACCCACCACAAAGCCAGGGCTCAGCAGGACATTGCGTTGGGTTCCCTATGGCAAAACATGAAGATGTGCAGGGGGAAAGGAAGGAGAAGGGAGGGGCCGAGGGGGAGGGGAAGGAACAGCGGGTAATTTCCTCACATGGGTTCAGCACTGGCCTCTGTGTCCCCATTCCGTAACCTGCAGCACTCTGACACAAAGGGCTCAGCTCCTTCCCTACAGGAACCATCACCGCCCAAGGCATCTCCCCATACTCTGCAACAGGAAAGGCAACAAAGGGGCTGCACAAAGCATCAGACTCCTTGCCCAACCACTCTCCCACTCCACAGCTATTCATCTCCAGCAGCCCTTAGGGCTCCTACACATCTCTCTGAAGGGGAAAAGTTTGCAGCAGGCAGCAAGGGAATCCTTGAGAAAACACAACACGCTCTTCTGCTTACTGTCTCACCCCACCTCCAAGTCCACACCACCCTTTGCAACACTTTCCTCACAAAGGGCAACTCCACGCACCAGGAATGAGGGTGTGCAGGAAACCTCACGGCCACAACGATGCTCAGGCACAGAAGTAAGGACAAGGGCCCCAGCACAAACGAGCGCTGCTCACCTGGGGAACAAACCACAAAACAGCTACCTGAGCCGCCTTTAGGCAGACCACACACCAGACAGCAACTCATCTGTCCCAATGGACATCTCCAAACCCATTAGCTGCTCCTTCACTCAACAGCCAGCCCCCTGCGGGTCGGTCCTGCAGAGCCCGTTTGCATCTGTCGCAGCACTCCACTCGCATGAGCTGTCCCACCAGTCTCAGGTAGTTCCATGATGCCATAGTTCTCTGACCTGACACAGAGCTCTTCCTCCTCCTCTTACTGCCCAGGCACTTTTTGGTGCCTCAGTAACCCTTTCATGACCCCGTCTTTCTCCTTCCAAAGCGTTCTCTCGCTCCCATCACCTATACTCATGTACTTATGACCCCACCTCTGCTTCCTCACTTACCTGCTAGCTACAGTCATCGTCCCCAACAGAACCAGCTTACAAAGCTCCTCACCTTCTTTTATAGAGCCACAGAACAGCTGAAGTTGGAAGGGATCTCTGGAGATCATCTGTTCTCATGCCCCTGTGCTAGCAGGGCCACCTACAGCCAGTTGCCCCAGACAGCTTTTGAATGTCCCCAAGGATGGAGACTCCTCTCTGAGCAACCTGTGCCAGTGCTCGTCACCCTCACAGTAAAACTGTGCTTCCCAATGTTCACAGGGAACCTCCCGTGTTTCTGTTCATGCCCAGGGCCTCTGGTCCTGGCACTGGGCACCGCTGGAGAGACCCTGGCGGCGTCCTCCCTACGGGTGTTTGTAGATGTTGATGAGATCCCCCTGAGCCTTCTCATCTCCAGGCTAGAGAGGCCCAGCTCTCTCAGCCTTTCCTCATAGGAGAGATGCCCCAGTCCCTTCCTCATTCTCGTGGTCCTTCACTGGATTCTCTCCAGTCCGTCCATGTCTCTCTTGTACTGGGCAGCCCAGAAATCCACACCCTACTCCAGGAACCTGCACCACCATCAGATCCTTCTCATCCGCTGCCGTGGGCAGCGAACTTGGTGCCCAGGGAGTGCCCGTCTCCTCCGGATGATTCGGATTCATCTTGGGAGGCCTGGGCTGCTTTGGGGGCAGAAGAGGCTGCTACCCCTGCTGAGGGCCCTCCACACCACCCCTCACTCCAACCACCCATGCCCTGGAACCCCTTCCCAAAGACCACTGGGGGCCTCCGCTGGGCTGCTCCCATTGCAGGGCACAAAGACCTCAGTGCTCTGGCACAAGCTCCTGCACACAAGGGACCTTGGCTGATGGTCACCCTACTTGAACCTCCTTCCACTTGGAGCTCCTGCCTTTTCAGTTTTTTTCTCCTTTCAATAAAGTTCTGCGTCCCACTGTGAGACACCTCCTCTTCCTTTCTTCAACCAACGCTCTTCCAAGTTTACCCACAACAAATCCAGTGCTCATTTCCTTTTGTCCTGTCCCTTGTTACGTGGGAGAAGAGCCTGACCTCCACATCATTACCCCCTCCTCTCAGGCACTTGTAGGGAGCGATGAGGGCTCCCCTCAGCCTCCTCTGCTCCAGGCTGAACCCCCCCAGCTCCCCCAGCCGCTCCCCAGCAGCCTGGGGCTCCAGACCCCTCCCCAGCTCCGCTGCCCTTCTCTGGACACGCTCCAGCCCCCCCAGGTCCTTCGGGGAGGGAGGGGCCCAACCGTGACCCCAGCATTCGAGGGGCGGCCCCCCCAGTGCCCAGCACAGGGCACCGTCACTGCCCTGCTCCTGCTGGCCACACCACTCCTCATACAAGCCAGGAATGCAGTGTGCCCTCCTGGGCACACTGTTGGCTCACATTATTCTGGCTGTCGACCAACACCCCCAGGTCCTTTTCCGACGGGCAGCTTTCTAGCCCCTCTTCCACATGCCTGTAGCCTTGCATGGAGTGGTCGTGACCCCAGGGCAGGTCCCAGCACTGAGCTTTCTTTAACCTCATACAAATGGCCTCATCCCAGCCAGCCAGCCTCTCCAGATCCCTCTCTAAGGAGCCTTCCTACCCTCCAACAGATCGACATGACCACCCAAACTTACTGAGGGTGCACTCGTTTCCTTCATCCAAATCATGGCTATGGATATTAAACGGAACTGGCCCCATCACTGAGCCCTGGGGAACACTGGCACTTGTGACCGGCCACCAACTGGATTTAACTCCATTCAGTACAACTCTTCGGGTCCAGACATCCAGCCAGTTTTTTTTACCCAGCAAAGACTATACCTGTCCAAGCCATGAGCAGCCGCTTTCTCCAGGAGAATGAGGTGGGAAATGCTGTCAAGGGCTTTACTCTCAGGTGGATCCCATCTTGCCCCATTACCTTGTGGGTGCCCAGGTGGCCCAGCAGGTTGTGAACTGCTTCCTCCTGGATTATAGAATCGTAGAATCATCTAGGTTGGAAAAGACCTTTAAGATCATCAAGTCCAACCGTTAACTAGCACTGCCATCCCACCACTAAAACATGTCCCTAAGCACCTCATCTACCCTTCTTTTAAATACCTCCAGGGATGGGGACTCAACCACCTCACTGGGCAGCCCATTCCAGAGCCTGACAACCCTTTCTGTGAAGAAATCTTTCCTAATGTCCAACCTAACACAGTATTCAAGGAGCGGCCTCACCAGCACCGAGTACAGGGGCACGACCACTTCCCTACTCCTGCTGGCCACACTATTCCTGATACAGGCCAGGATGCCATTGGCCTTCTTGGCCACCTGGGCACACTGCTGGCTCATATTCAGCCGGCTGTCAACCAGCACCCCCAGGTCTTTTTCTGCCAGGCAGCTTTCCAGCCACTCTTCCCCAAGCCTGTAGTGTTGCATGGGGTTGTTGCGACCAAAGTGCAGGACCCAGCACTTGGCCTTGTTGAACCTCATACAGTTGGCCCATCAATCCAGCCTGGCCAGGTCCCTCTGCAGAGCCCTCCTCCCCTCCAGCAGATCAACACTACCACCCAGTTTGGTGTCATCTGCAAACTCACTGAGGGCACACTCAATCCCCTCATCCAGGTCATGGATAAAGACATTAAAGAAGACCGGCCCTAGAACTGAGCCCTGGGGGACACCGCTTGTGACCGGCCGCCAACTGGATTTAACGCCATTCACCACGACTCTCTGGGCTCGGCCATCCAGACAATTTTTAACCCAGCGAAGAGTACACCCGACTAGGCCATGAACCGCCAGCTTCTCTAGGACAATGCTGTGGGAGACTGTGTCAAAGGCTTTGCTGAAGTCCAGGTAGACAATATCCACAGCCAACCTCATCTACCCGGCAGGTCACCTGGTCATAGAAGGAAATCAAGTTGGTTAGGCAAGACCTGCCTTTCATGAACCCCTGCTGGCTGGGCCTAATCTCCTGATTGTCCTCCATATGCCTGGTGAGCACACTCAAGATGAACCTCTCCATAATTTTCCCCGGTACCGAGGTCAGGCTGACTGGTCTGTACTTCCCCGGATCCTCCTTCCGGCCCTTCTTGAAGATAGGCGTCACATTTGCCAACCTCCAGTCCTCTGGGACCTTGTTATCCAGGATGCTGAAAAATGATGGACAGTGGCTTGGCAAGCTCCTCTGCCAAATCCTTCAGCACTCTTGGGTGGATCCCATCTGGCCCCATAGACTTGTGGATGTCCGGGTGGCATAGCAGGTCAAAAACTGCTCCTTCCTGGATTATGGGGGGTTCATTCCACTCACCATCCCCATCTTCCAGCTTGGGGGGATGAACACCCTGGGGATAACCCATCTGACTATTAAGGACTGAACCAAAGGGGGCATTAAGTACCTCAGCCTTTTCCTCGTCCTTGGTGACAACGTTCCCCTCCCCATCCAATAAAAGGATGCAGATTCTCCTTGGCTCTCTGTCTGTTGTTCATGTATTTGTAAAAACAGGTTTTGTTATCTGTTTCAACAGTGGCCAGGTTGAGTTTGAGCTGGGCTTTGCCTTTCTAATTTCCTCTCTGCATCACCTGACGAGATCCCTCTACTGTTCCCGAGTTACCTGCCCCTTCTTCCAAAAACGGTAATCTCTCCTTTTCATCCTGAGTCCCAGAAAAGCTCCCTGTTCAGCCAGGATGGTCGTCTTCCCCGCCAGTTCGTCTTACGGCACGCAGGGACAGCCAGCTCCTGCACCTTTACGACTTCCTTCTTGAAGAATGCCCACCCTCCCTGGACCCCTCTGCCCTTCAGGACTGCCTCACAAGGGACCCACCCCACCAGTGTCTTAAACAAACCAAAGTCTGCCCTCCAGAAGTCCATGGTAGTGGTTTTGCTGACCCCCTACCTTACTTTGCCAAGGATCCAGCACTTTATCATTTCATGGTCCCTAGGCCCAAGACGGCCTCCGACCACCACCTCTCCCCACCAGTCCTCTCTTTGGAAACAGCCCCTCAAGCAAGGCACCAACCCCGCTAGGCTCAGTTACCAGCTGTGTCAGGAAGTTACCGTCCACACACTCCAGCAACCTCCTGGACTGTTTCTTCTCTGCTGTGTTCTATTTCCAGCAGACGTCCAGTAAGTTGACCTTCCTGATGGGAACAAGGGGAAGCGATTGTGAGACTTCTGCAAGCCGCTTGTAGAATCCTTCAGCCAAGCAGAAACACAGGTCAGTCAAGCATGATCTACGCTTGGTAAATCCAGGCTGATGACTCCACCTTCTTGGCCCTCCTGGAATGGGCAGTGCTTTCCGGGAGCACTTACGATATCCTCTGCCACAGCAACCAGATCACGCTCACCACAGACCTCACCAACACTCTGCATAGAAGTGGACTCACCCCTCGGCACTCACCCCATCTACAGACCCCAAAGCCTCCCCCGACTGCCGCTCCCACTCCCCCTCTGGCTCTCCCCACACTCACCGCCTCTCCACAAACTCACCTGCCCTTGCAGGCTGACCCAGCTACAATGAAAGCATCATGGAGGATGGAGAACACCCTTCACTTCATCAACTCCAACCTTAACCAATGCTACCAAGGCCAAAACTAAACCCTGGCCCTAAGCACCATGCCTACTCACCTTTTCAAGACCTCCCGCATGCTGACTCAACCACTGCCCTGGGCAGCCTCCTCGAACTACTTGGCAACCCTTCCTGTGACAGCATTTGTCCCTACATCCAATCTCAACCTCCCCAGCGAGATCTGAGGCCGTTCCCTCTTCTCCCATCACTTGTTACCAGGCATAAGAGTCTGATGCCCATCTCCTTACAACCTCCCTTCCAGGACTTGTAAAGAGCCATAAGGTCTCCCCTCAGCCTTTACTTTCTGCAAACTAAACACCCCCAGATCCCTCAACTGCTCCTCACAGCTCTTGTTCTCCAGATCCTTCACCAGCTTCAGTGTCCTTCTTTGGACGTATCACGCCACAGACCAAGCACCGCATCACGCCAGAGACGAGGCCACAAGTCTGTCAGCCCCAGCTAAGGGGAGCGCTACGGAGGGGCCATCACAAGCCTTTCGGGAGCGTGGCAGTGCTGCCCACATCCCAGGGATTCTGAGCTCTCCACCAGGGCTGACAGGACAACGGCCGGCTCTCGCAAGCAGCCCTCCTCTGCCTCCTTGTGCTGCCACCACCACGGATGGCACCAAGGGGGCACAAGCCCAAACAGGCAGCCACCTTAGACCCAGCTACAACCTTGTGAGCAAGAGGGGCACCAAGATGCACACACAGCACACCCAATGGCAAAGGCCAGGCCTAATGACAGGCTCAGTCAGATGGCAGCAAACCAGGGATGGATGCAACACGATGCAGTGGACAGAGTCTAAACACCTCCACAGCCCTGACCAGCCTTCCAGGGCTGAAAGAAAATGGGGCCCCCTCTTCAAAACATACCCGCAAACCACACCACACGACTGCCACAATACAACCTCGCTGATGACACCCCACTTCTCCAACGCTTTAGCCACGCCTGCCAAATGCCCTGACACACACCTGCCATGCAAATCCTCCCAAACACCTACTCTCACTTAAAAGGTGCCGCCAGGGCCAACTGGGCACGACCTCAAGAGGAAGACATGACATTGCAGAATTGCGGGAAGGACAACACACCCCACCTCATTACTCCCCAGGCTCTGGAACGCATGCACCCTTCTCCTATGTCCACTACTCTCCCCTGCAAGCACCTTCTCACAAGCCAAAGACCACTGGGAGACATCCACTGGCTGCTCCTACTGCAGAATAGGAAGACCTCGGTGCTCTGGCACAATCTCCTGCATGCAAGGGATCTCAGCTGGTGGTTGCCCTACTGGCACACCAGACCCGATCCCTTCCACTTGGCGCTCCTGCCTTTTCAGCTTTTAGCCTCAATAAAGTTCTCCTGCATCCCAGCCTGAGACACTTCCTCTCCATTTATTCTGTCAAGGCTTTTCGAACTTCATCAGTATCAAGAATTCACCATGAGCCAGGGTTCATCAGGACATCGGGGTGGGTGCAAAACGGCTACAAGACCTCTCCGAGGAAATACGTCTCCACCACTACCACCACAAACACAGACTGGCACCTGGGGGGCTTCCAGAACATGACACAATCTCAGCACTTGTGGAAACCAAGGTTTTCAGATGTGAATTCTCCCTTATTCTCCCCTTGAAATCACTTAGATCGGCAGGAACCTCTGGAGAGCGCTTGCTTAAACCCCCGTGCTCAAGAAGGGCCAGCTAGAACAGGTTTTCCGGGACCATGGCCAGTCAGGGATTCAGTATGTCCCAGGATGGAGACTCCACCACCTCTTTGACCTCCCTCACACTGAAAAAGCCTTGCCATGGGCCTCTGCCCAGCAATTCATGTAATTCCTCTTGGGCCTCTTCTCCTGCCACTGATCACAAGCCTCTGGGCTCACACCTTCAACTGCTTTGCAGTCCACCTCACTCTTTGATTACACAGAATCACACAGAATGCCCGGGTTGGAAGGGACCTCGGGAGATCATGCAGTCCAAACCCCCTGCTCAAGCAGGCTCACCCAGAGCGGGGTGCACAGGAGAGTGTCCAGGGGCGTTTGAATAGCTCCAGAGAAGGAGATTCCACAACCCCCCTGGGCAGCCTGGGCCAGGGCTGGGTCACCCTCCAAGTCAGCAAGTTCTTCCTCACGTTTAACTGGAACCTCTTCTGATTCAGTTGGTGCCCATTGCCCCTTCACCTGGCACTGGGCACCACTGAGAAGAGTCTGGCCCCGTCCTCATGACATCCACCATTCAGATATTTGTACATGTTAATGAGATCCCCTCTCAGCCTTCTCTTCTCCAGGCTAAACAAGCCCAGCTCACTCAGACTTTCCTCATACGAGAGATGCTCCAGTCCCCTCATCAGCTTTGTTGCCCTCCTCTGCACTCTCTCCAGTCGTTCCTCATCCTTCTTGAACTGGGGAGCCCAGAACTGGACCCAGTGCTCCAGGTGGGGTCTCCCCAGGGCAGAGCATAGGGGGAGGAGAACCTCCCTCGTCCTGCCGGCCATGCTCCTCCTAATGTGCCCCAGGATGCCATTGGCCGCCTTGGAAACAAGGGCACCCTGCTGGCTCATGGCTACTTTGTCATCCCACAGGACTCCCGGGACCCTCTCAGAAGAGCTGCTTTCCAGCAGGCCAGCCCCCAGTCTGTACTGGTGCATGGGGTTCAACCTCCCCAGGGGCAGCACCTGACACTTGCCCCTCTTGAAAATGAGGGTTGTTAGCTGCCAACTCCCTGTGGGGCCGCTCCATCACATTGACCAGGGCATTCTTGGGGATGTGGAACAGTGTTGGCCACACGGATCCGAGTCCTGGGCTATACCACTTGAGACTTCCCTCCAACTCCACTTTGGCCCACTCATCCCCAGCCTCTGGGCTCAGCCCTGCAGCCAATTTGCGGTCCACCTCACTCTGCCCTTACACAAAGGGTACTTTGCCGGCTCATCTATGATCACGCAAGGGCTTAGTGCCAAGAACTTGAGAAGAAAGTCAACGAGAACACCAGCACAGATCTCTCCTTGACATACCACTACTGATTTCAATGTAGAAGACACACTGACCCTTGGTAAATCCACATGGAACACTCCCCATCACCTTCTTGGCATCTCTGCTTCCCTGGAGCATCTCCAATATCACCTTCCAGAGCAACCACATCATGCTCATCACAGGCCCTCACGCCCACCAGGACTCTTCAAGTCCTGACCAAATGCCAGGGAAATAGGGCACCCTCTACACAACCAACCCACAAACCACACCACACAAAATGACTGCCATGGGATGATGTCATAAATGACACCCCACCTCTCCTATGCTTTGGCTGCATCTTCTGCCCGCCCTGACATGCGTCAGCAACACCTTTAGGTAAGGTTATACCCCTTTACCCCTTTCCAGGACTAAAGCTAGGATGCCTTTTTCTGCAGCCTCTCTAGCAGCCTCATCTGCCAATTGATTACCTGTTTTGGGGACAGTTTTACCTGACTGGTGTGCCTTACAGTGCATTATGGCAACTGCTGCTGGCTTCTGAATGGCTTCTGATAATTTCATTACTTGTCCTGCATGCTGAATGGTGGTTCCTCGTACCGACAAAAGTCCTCTTTCTTTCCATATTACTCCATGTGTGTGGACTACTCCAAAAGCATAGAGTCTGTCTGTATGTTCACTCGTTTTCCTTGGCTCAATTCTAGCACCCTGGTAAGCGCTATTATTTCAGCCTTCTGGGCTGACGCATCTGAAGGTAAAGCTCACGATTCAACTACCTTATTGGTGGTGGTTACCATATACCCAAACGGGCATTTTCCTTCTCAGTTAAAGCTGCTGCTTCCATCTGTATACAGCTCCAAATCCGGCTCTTCTAATGGGATGTCTTTAAGGTCTGGTCAGCTCAAGTAGACTTCCTCAATCATCTGTTAGCAATCATGTTCTGGCTTTCCTTCGGCTTGACCAATTGTCAGGAACTTGGCAGGGTTAACAATGGTGGTGGTTTTTAAATGGACCTCATCCTGTTCCAGAAACACCGCTTGGTACTTTTAACATCCTGCTAGGGTATAGCCAATGCCCTCCTTTCTGTTCTAATATAGTGATCACCATATGTGGGGGACAGACCGAAATCCTCTGTCCCATGGTAAACTTACGAGCGTCGGCAACAGCATTCAAACAGCCATTCACCCCAGAGTCACATGATCTAGTTGTTTCAAGAGCAAATGATTTGGTCCAAGGTATTGTGATAGGACACCCAGAGACGTTCCTTTTCTTTCATGATTAAAAAAGTTCAAATATTTTTGTGAGGACTGGCAAACCCAAAGCTGGTGCCTTCATCAAGGCTTGCTTTAGTTCTTTGAATGCAGCCTTACCAGTGTCAGCCCAGTCTGTAAAACCATTACTTGAACTATTAGAAGCTTTAAGTTGTTCACATCTAAAGTCCATAGTTCAAAATCCATAGATGACACCATCCCACCCTTCCCAGAAATGCTTGTAGTTCTTCAAAGTCCTGGGTTCAGGGAGGCAACAGAACAGAGCCCACCAAAAGTAAAGTGTGCAAAATGTATACACAAGTGTGTGCCTTAGGCACGCGGGCTATAAAAGGCCGCTGTCTCAGACCCTTTGGAGACCACCGCCTCCACGGGTGATCACTGAAGACCCTGGCGCCCACTGACCCCACCTGTGTGATCACCCACCACCAAAGACCCCAGAAGCAAAGACCCCTGGGACGCTGCGGATACATGGTCATGACTGTGCTCTTCCACCTCGACCTCTCGCTTAATTTCCCGTATTTCCTTCCTTTCCTATCGCTGCGTTCTCTCTTTCCCCCAAAGAGTTAATAAATGGGTGAACTTAAAACATCTGGCCTCCGTTGTGTCTTAATATCGGGCTCGAGGGATCAAACCTGAAAGGAGAGGTTGGTCTAGCCACCCCCAGCCTCCCAGACTCATCTGAGGTCAGATAGAAAGCAAGGCGGGGCCTTCCCCTCAATCCAACAAAACTGGATCCTAACACAACCCCAGTCCCAAAGCATTGCCTCCCTTCATCTCCCTCAGCAACAAGAACACCTCACCTGACAATCAGACAGGCCTAGATACAGCCTTAGTGAGATGGCAGAGACCTGGGGAGCAACACAACACGATGCAAAGGGGCAGCACCACACACCCAGCACGCCTCAATAGCACTGACCACCCTGGCAGGGTGCAAGGATATGGGGCCCCCTCTTCAAAACGGACCCACAAACCACACCACACGACTGCCACAGGATGACATCACTGACAACACACCACTTCATCGTCTTGGCTACATCTTCAGCATGCTGTGACGCGCGTCATCAACACCAAGACGTCGGCCACAAATACTCACACTTAAAAGCTGCCGCCAGGGTCAGATGGACACGACCTCAAGAGGAAGACATGACGTTGCAGAATTGCGGGAAGGACAACACACCCCACCTCATTACTCCCCAGCCTCTGGCACCCAACACACGCTCCCTGCAAAACGCCCGCATGCGCAAAGGCCGGCCCGCCCCGCCACGACCAGCATAATAGAATCATAGAATCATAGAATCACCTCAGTTGGAAAAGACCTTTAAGATCATCGAGTCCAACCGTTAACCTAGCACTGCCATCCCACCACTAAACCATGTCTCTGAGCACCTCATCTATCCTTCTTTTAAAGACCTCAAGGGATGAGGACTCCACCACCTCCCTGGACAGCCCATTCCAGAGCCTGACAACCCTCTCGGTGAAGAAGTTTTTCCTAATGTCTAGCCTAAACCTGCCCTGGCGCAGCTTCAAGCCATTCCCCCTCGTCCTATCATCTGTTACCAGGGAGAAGAGGCCGACCCCCACCTCACTACAGCCTCCTTTCAGGTAGTTGTAGAGGGCGATCAGGTCTCCCCTCAGCCTCCTCTTCTCCAGACTAAACACCCCCAGTTCCCTCAGCCGCTCCTCGTATGACTTGTGTTCCAGACCCCTCACCAGCTTGGTTGCTCTCCTCTGGACCTGTTCCAGCAAGGCAACATCTTTCCTGTAGTGAGGGGCCCAAAACTGAACACAGTATTCGAGGTGCGGCCTCACCAGCACCGAGTACAGGGGCACGATCACTTCCCTGCTCCTGCTGGCCACACTATTCCTGATACAGGCCAGGATGCCATTGGCCTTCTTGGCCACCTGGGCACACTGCTGGCTCATATTCAGCCGGCTGTCAATCAGCACCCCCAGGTCTTTTTCTGCCAGGCAGCTTTCCAGCCACTCTTCCCCAAGCCTGTAGCGCTGCATGGGGTTGTTGTGACCAAAGTGCAGGACCCGGCACTTGGCTTTGTTGAACCTCATACAATTGGCCTCGGCCCATCGATCCAGCCTGTCCAGGTCCCTCTGCAGAGCCCTCCTCCCCTCCAGCAGATCAACACTCCCACCCAGTTTGGTGTCATCTGCAAATTTACTGAGGGCACACTCAATCCCCTCATCAAGGTCATTGATAAAGATATTAAACAAGACTGGCCCTAGAACTGAGCCCTGGGGGACACCGCTTGTGACCGGCCGCCAACTGGATTTAGCTCCATTCACCACGACTCTCTGGGCTCGGCCACCCAGCCAGTTTTTAACCCAGCGAAGAGTACATCCATCTAGGCCATGAAATGCCAGCTTCTCCACAAGAATGCTATGGGAGACGGTGTCGAAGGCTTTGCTGAAGTCCAGGTAGACAACATCCACAGCCTTTCCCTCATCTACCAGGCGGGTCACCTGGTCATAGAAGGAAATCAGGTTGGTTAGGCAAGACTTGCCTTTCGTGAACCCATGCTGACTGGGCCTGATCCCCTGATTGTCCTCCATGTGCCTGGTGAGCACCCTCAAGATAAACCGCTCCATAATCTTCCCCGGTACCGAGGTCAGGCTGACTGGTCTGTAGTTTCCCTGGATCCTCCTTCCGGCCCTTCTTGAAGATAGGCGTCACATTTGCCAACCTCCAGTCATCTGGGACCTCCCCTGTTCTCCAGGACTGCTGATAAATGATAGAGAGTGGCTTGGCAAGCTCCTCTGCCAAATCCTTCAGCACTCTTGGGTGGATCCCATCCGGCCCCATAGACTTGTGGATGTCCAGGTGGCATAGCAGGTCAAAGACTGCTTCCTCCTGGATTAAGGGGGGTTCATTCCACTCTCTGTCCCCATCTTCCAGCTCAGGAGGCTGGGTACCCTGGGGATAACTTGTCGGGCCATTAAAGACCGAGGCAAAGAAGGCGTTGAGTATCTCAGCCTTTTCCTCATCCTTAGTGGCAATGTTCCCCCTTGCATCCACTAGTGGATGGAGGTTCTCCCTGGCTCTCTTTTTGCTGTTAACATATTTATAAAAACTCTT